>JANTPZ010122496.1:0-12007 GCA_025593235.1 Vachellia pachyceras | reverse complement strand
TCTCTAATGCTAATTCAAACAGCTCCATTATAAGTATACATGTATATAATAACAAATCTTATGGCATGTATATAATAACCCTTATTCCATATGGCTCGTTTGATACGTTGGAATTGATTTTGGTGGAAATGGAGATGGAAATTGATATAAATATGAAAAAAAGGAGGGGCCAAAAAATCAATTCCATGGAGTTGAATATAAGTCCATGGGTTACATCATGAAAATAATTTCTACCCATTTTAAATTCCATTTTTATTT
This sequence comes from Vachellia pachyceras, assembly GCA_025593235.1. Taxonomy (NCBI): domain Eukaryota; kingdom Viridiplantae; phylum Streptophyta; class Magnoliopsida; order Fabales; family Fabaceae; genus Vachellia; species Vachellia pachyceras. Next base: position 11,749 of record JANTPZ010122496.1, on the reverse strand, counting down.
CCAATTCCACCATACAAAACATATAAAATGAATTTTATTTCCAATTCTACCATACCAAACATGACCTTAGTTGCCTCCACTGTATGAATTGGACAACACTATTTTGCCATGAGAACAATTAAAAGTACTTTCCACTCTAATCCCAAACATGCCCTATACATATTGACCATGTTTGCAATAGTTCTGGAAAAGCGTGTTCATCAAATAAAAACCTCTTTTATATACTCACTTCATAGACTTTGAATTACGTTGGAAAGTACTCTTTACCGCTAATCGAAATAGCTCCATTATTTGCACATAATAACTTCACTTATTTGCATATAATACTCACTTTATAAATGTACATGTATATAATAACAAATCTTATTCCATTATTTGCATCCATTATATGAATTAGACAACACTATTTTGCCATGTGAACAATTAAATGTTTAAATATATTCACAATATGACAAACCAATATCAAAATTATCATTGGTAGAGATGTTCGGAATTGCATGAGTAGGAAGATGTATGGGGTTTAGATAAAAAATAAAAATGTCCACATTCAATAACTTCACTTAACCAATTACAAAGATGACATCTAATAAGAAAAAAGGTAGCTCCTTATAATATGATAGATGAATGTACGATTTTCCTATGTACTTACTTTTAATTTAGTGCTTAACAACAACTCAAATAAAATTATCTTTAATAAAAAGATGCATGTGCTCCAATAAAAAAAACTGATCACTTAACCAATAATAAAAAGATGCATGCGCTCCAATAAAAAAAACTGATGGTTCGTTCAATTAAAATGGATTAAATGTGCATATTTCAATATAAAATTTAATTATGGTAATTTTTTATTTGTGATAATTAAAAAGGACGAAATAAATCCCACAGACAGGAGAATCAAATGGACAAACAAACAAGATCAGACAAACATGATAACGAACAACACGGTGGGAAATGCTGCCACGTCGTGCAATTCTTAATTGAACCTGTTTCATTAAAAAAAGGAATAAATCCAAGATTCCCAATCCATTAAGGTATCATCAATTATCCTGGCATTGTTAATTATTATAGCGGGTGTTTGAGAATCCGTTGGAAGAGAGGATTTTATGGATTCTGAGATGATTTTACGAATTTTGATATGCTTTTACTGATATCGAGATTTTTTACAGATTTTAAAATATTTTTTACGGAATTCAAGATTTTTTTATCTTGACTTACACATCCGTCAAAAAAAAGAGATTTCCAAGCATGCACATAGTTAGAAGATTTAAAAAAAAGAAGAAGAGAGAAAGTCCATCTCTTAGATAGTTAACACTTACTATATATTTCTATCTTCTATTATATACTCATACAGGTTCTGAACAGCTCCAATTAATTTATGCAGTACAGATTTTTATCTTTGAAACATGTGGTTCAAGTTTAATTTCTAAGTTTTTTTCTCTTCAAAATAGAGTAGGCTATAAATCAAATTCAAAATTGAGCTGCATGATATACTATGAGAGTATAAGGTATACATTTATATATTTCAAATTTTATGGTTATTTCGTATTTCCTTTTGACTTTATAAGATTTATTTCCCAGAATAAAGCGTGAGGAATTTTTATTTATTATTTTTTTGTTTTGTTCCACTCTTGGAGCTTGTTTGGGAGCTGTTCCACAAACCTAGATCTTGCAATAAAATCTAGATTTTAAAAAATTGTTTTCTTACCAAATCACACACTCTATCATAATAAATTTTATTTTTCCTTCTTTTTTTTTGTCTTCTTCACCACTTACTCTTTATCTTGAACTCTATAAAAGTTAATACCTTCATAAACACAATCATATTTTAAAATTTGGATTCTGTCTTGGAATCAGTAAAAGTTATTCTCCTAAAATATATTTTTCAAAATCTAGATTTTATCTCAAATTTTGTGAAAGTTATTTTCGAACAGACTTTCAACCGAACGTTTAGTCACCGTACTAGATTTGGCTATTTTTTTTTTTTAAAAAATAACAGCGGGGCCTAACTTTAGTTCCAGTGGTGGGGAATTTTATCATTCGGAGGAAGTTTTCTTTTAAAATAAAATCAAAAGCAAAAAAAAAAAAAGTTGAAGACTGGGTTTGAGTCTTTGAGATGCTAAAGGAACACGTGGCTGACGTTGCTGTCAATGTTTAGAAGGTGTGGTCCCCACCAGAAGGCCACGCGTTTCCGGTTTCCTGCTAGTCAAGTGCGTGTCACGTGGGCCAGAAATTTTGTTGCTTTCCTTTGGACTTTTCCTCCGTCAGTCATCGCTTCACCGGCAACCTCACTTCACCGGTCGCTCGTTCCCCACGTAATGAGTTAATTCCATGCACCTTATTTTTGTGCCAGAAAACAATTTTCCGGTACATGTAATTAAAATAAAAACATATCAAAATCTGTAAAATACATCTTCAAATCGGTAAAATCATCTTAAAATTCATAAAATTATTTTAAAATTTACAAATTCATTTCTATCAATGGATTTTTAAACACACATAATATCTTCACAGATAAGATGTTATAGTGTTGTATATAAGTTTGATACGAAATATTAGAATATTTAAATAAACCACTGTAGTTTCCTAAGTAGAACGCGACACGTGGCTTTTCACCACATCTCCAGCTCACTGGCAGCCATACTCGGTCCTCCCCTGTCTCTCATTCACTGCCTTCTTTACCTAATCTCTCACTAAGCTTCGCATGTAAGTTATTTTAGTTTATTATCCTTTTCCTTTTCTCCTCCACCTCCGACCTTACAATTTCAACCAATTATCCAATTCTGAGTTGACTATTCAACGCATGGCGAAGGGATCTTTCCCAATAAGTCCCCCGCTTTCATGAAATCTATGGAAGTAGTTATTGAAATGGACATATCAATCAGGTTATCATTTGAGGGAAAAGAGAAGCCATTTGCTGATGGGAAACAAGACAATAATTATGATAACCCTAACTAATATGAGATCATAACCCTCTATTTATAGAGGACTCAATATTATCCCATTAATGAATATGAATCATCACATTATATTAGACCTCAGTATATATTAGACTATGTCACCTAACTGTGTCTACTTAATTCCTTAAATCTAAATAAATCACTTTATACATTGGGTCAATAGATAATGGGATATATATATAGCTTAAATGTGTAAAGCTTTACGTGGACCAACAAACCTTTCTTAGCAGGATGGAACAAAAGGAGGAATGAGACAACATGGAAACGGCCTATTCCGCTCGGTCGTGGGAACACCCTACCTGAGATAACTGAGAAAAAAGATTTGCTCAATGTTAATTTAGCCGTACTACAAATAAAAAAAATGCCTTACGTCCATTTTTATTTCGCGAGCTGCCATCATCCAATCGGATCCCGGCCCAGCCAGTTACCCGGGCTGACACGCTCCACGTGTCTCGTCACAAAGCCAATGGGCCCTCAAGTGGATGACGTCCCTGCCCTCGAGATTTTAAATAGGAAAGGCACTTTAGGCCTGAGGGGGAGGGGACTTGGAAGCATTTTTTTTAATTAATTAATTATATTGGGTGCTTTCCTGTTCTTCATTTAGAACTGTGAGAGAAATCAGATTGACCCTTGAATGTCTATCATGTTCTAAAGCCCCAAGAGTTTAGGGTTTTTATTGTTTCAATCTGGTTTTCGCGGGTAAGTTCTTTGATTTGCTCAATTGTTCCTTCCTCAGTGTAGGATTTGATCTTTTGAGTGATTGATTTCGGTGCGGGGATTTTGAGGATTAGGGTTTATGGGATGTTGGGAGAATTCTGGGCCTTCCTCGTGTTTTACTTGTTGATATTGTTTTAGTTATAGTCACAATCGAATAATTCTGTGACTGCATGGCTGTTCTTTTGGAATTCTGATGTGGGATCATGATAATCAATTTGATTGTGCCATGTGGAAAATTCCATCATGTCATGAAATTGTTTGTGAATGTGGGATGGGGTGAATTGGGTTCTTGAAGCTCCTATTGGGATCGGTTATACTTGTAAATTTGTCGAAATCCATCAAATCAAATTGTAGTCTAGTAGCTTGTGTTTGGTTTGGTTATCTGCCTCTTTTTCCGGAAGCTTAATTTGCTTGTTGGTATTTTTTTTCCTGGTTCCGTTTGGTTCAGAATAGATTGACAAAAGAAGAGTAGCAGTGCCTGCATTTTTATCTTCTGGTTGATACTAATTTTTGTTACGAGTACAGAAGATCCGGAAAAAAAAGAAATGAACACGAGTTTATTTCTGTAAAAAAAGAAATGAACACGAATTTATTTCTGTAAAATGATCTTTGATACTTCATTTGCTCTTATGATAACTTAGATTAAATAATCGCGTGGAAAGCGTTACAAGCAATTCACTGCTACTAAGTACTCTAAAATTACCTACCTCTCTCATTAATTTATATGACCCATTTCCCATGCAATTAAAGAAGGGCTTAAAAACCGTAAAAATTTTAACCGAATAACTAACTATTTCTCTTGGAATGTGATTTAGGTAAAATTAGGTAAAAATGTTATATTTGAAACGGGGGGAGTGGATAATATTTGAAGCCCCTGAGGAAGAGTCGTGTTGTAGCTACTCTAATTCTATCGCTACTGACGGTCTTTAGTGCACGAAGACATGATACAAGTCTATTGTTGTGAAGGAACGTTTTCTATGGCTTTATTGACTTTTAATTAACTTGACTTTACTGTAGCGCAGTACGATGATCTATTGTTCGGATTTCGTTTTGCAGGGTTCTTACAATATGCAGTCCAAGTCTGAAACTGCAAATCAACTAAGGACTGATCAACATTCTTTACCACCGAACAATGTTTATTCTGAGCCTTGGTGGCGTGGTGTTGGGTACAATCATATGACCCAAGCAATGGCTGGGGCAAATGCATCGAATTCATCCTCACTGGAATGCCCTAATGCCGATTCTGAATCAAATGATGGTCAATCTTTGTCCAATAGTGGGTTGAATGAGGAAGATGATGATGCCGCTAAAGAATCACCAGCTGCTGCTCCCAATCAATCAGGTGCATATGCATTATGTTATAAATAAATTTCTGAATTGTAATATTTTCATGATCCCGCACATTATAAGCTACCTGGGATACTGAAATTTCATATTGGTTCCTTGGCAGGAAATTACGTTCAAGGACACCAAGGGATGCAGCATGCTTCATCGTCTGCACAATCCATGCGAGATGAATGCTTTACACAGGCTCCACAGCTCGAACTTGTTGGTCATTCAATTGTGAGTTTAAAAGAGGAATTATAGTTTACGGTTTTATCGAATGGAATTAATTTATGGGGATTCTTGTTTATCTTTCAAAGGAAATTTTTGAGCCTCCTGCTTTTGGAATGATGGGGTTTTTAGTATCCTTCCTATTCTTTTGTTGCAGGCATGTGCTTCACATCCTTATCAGGATCCGTATTTTGCGGGAATGATGGCGGCTTATGGTCCCCACCAGCTGGTATGTGTGATTATTCTCTGTTCATACATGAAAAAGATTACTGTGCTCGAAGGTCATTACACTCTTATTGGTTTCTGTTTCAAATAAATCAATCTAATTAGACATGTATCTTTTGCATAATCCTCATGGAGGGCTCTTGCTATATGCCATATATGTCTAACTCTGCAATCTTTAGTTTCTTATTTAAAACAACGTTAATATCTTTATAGAAGTTAAAACAATAACTTTCTTTTACCATCAGGGATATCCTCCTTTTATGGGAATGCCACAGGCCAGAATGCCTTTACCCCTTGAGATGGCACAAGAACCTGTTTATGTAAATGCGAAACAATACCCGGCAATTCTTAGGCGTAGACAGGCTCGTGCGAAGGCAGAGCTTGTAAGGAAGCTAATAAAAGTTAGAAAGGTAAAAATGCCTACACACACGTAAAGATGATGTGCTTATGCTTATATGCTACCCTTTTCTCCTGCAGGCTGGTGCTGCTTTATTTAATCTGAATGGAACAATGTTGCTCTTTTACGTGTTCAACCTTCTGTTTTTCAAGCTTAGCTCTTTCCTTTTACTCTATATTCTACCATTATATGGGTTCTTTATCCTTCTGCGCTGTCCCTTTTTCCTGTATAACTTTTCTTTTAAAAAACCTCCATGGTTTTTGAAGAGTATGTAGAAACTGGTTCCCCTTGAACCTTTTGAGAAAACTCTGGCTGGAATAACTTATGACTTCCTACCTTGCCTTGGAAAGAGGCAAATGTACTCTGTCCTTTAAGAGGTTCTAGTTTACGTAGTGTGTTACTTCCCCTAAAGTACCTTGGAAGAGAGTGAGCATTAAATGTGGGAGATAGATATATGTGTGTATATAGAGAGAGATTGTGAAAATTAATGACGGTAATTTAGAGAGAAAGTGTTAAACTGATGGAGACAGAAGATTGATGTCTTATGTTTATGATTAAAATAAACCCTTCAACTTGTTCTTATATTTAGAAGCGAAGGGAGTATTTTTATTTTAGTATTTAATCAAGTTTTTGGTTGTAGTAGGTGTACTATTATGCATAATGTTTTATACATGCCAACCTGGAATCCTTATCCGGGCTTTGCTAACATCTTCCTGCACAGCCATACCTTCATGAATCTCGGCACCAGCATGCAATGAGGAGGGCAAGGGGTACTGGAGGTCGCTTTGCGAGGAAAAATGATGCCACTGAGGCCTCAAACCACTCTGGCAAAGAGAAGGATGTGGGATCTGGAGGTCCAGTGGTATCTTCACAATCAGTTAGTTCATCTGGTTCTGAACCTTTACCGTATGAGTCTGCTGAAACCTGGAACTCTCCTAATGTGCAACAAGATGCCAGAGGATATAAACTTCCCGATCATTATGAAGCACGCAACTATGCAAGCAATAGTGGCCCTTATAATAAGCATAGTGGCCTGCAATCTTCCACTTATCATTTGCACTCAGGGGAAAGAGTCGAGGAAGGGGACTGTTCAGGACAGCAAAGGGGGAGTATCTCTTCTGAGCATACTTCGCAGAGGCGACTTGCAATTCAGTAGAACCCTGTTACTAGGGGGATAGATGCTGAGGTAGGGTTTGTATGCAAGTGAAAATAGCTAGTCAGTACCTTGGTTATCTGTTAACATCCTTGGCAAGTTATATGCCAAGCGGCAAATCATTCTTGGCTTTATTATTGTGCTTGTGATGTGGATGATATGATGTGGGGAGAGGAATGATGAGTAGGTTGTGACTTCTTTTGAAGCCAATCTATCGTACTTTGTCTTCTCATTTTTGCTTTTTTGTACAGAGATAGTCGTTAGTGAACTCAAGCCGAGATGCATGGCCTGGTTAGAAGACATGGGGAACTAATAACTATTGATGTACCTTCTCTGGTTTGATGATTGGCCTAATTTGTGTAACTCACCGGGTGGTTAATGCTACTTGACTCAATAGAATGATAGCATGAGTTCAGTCCGATTTATTGTAATATGGGTTTTAGTTGTCCAACTGATGATATGCAGTTTAGTATATTATCTCAATTTCTCTCTTAGTCCACACCTGTTTTAAGTTCTCACTTTTCCTTCTTCATTAGTAATATGCTTCGACCTGAATGAAAGGCTTCTTGGAACTCAATGGCTTGCTTGTTTTCTGTTTTCATAATCTTGGGTAAATCTGGTTTACAAAATATATGCAGGTTAATTTAACTATGGTGTATGGACATTTAAGAGAAGTAACAATATTTTAGGAATGAATGTGTGTCTATTAGTATTTCATTGACTTGATTTGTCCCCTTGCAAACAGCATATCTACTCAATGTTCCTGGCGATGGTGTGGAGGATTTGATCAAGAGTTGAGACTTTGCTTCTCGAGACTGGGGCTTGGGGTTGTGGGGGAGGTAAATGAGAATGTCAATATATAGTTATTTGTAATATAAAATTAACTTTAAGTTAAAATAAAATCGAAGTTTGGGTACTTCACAATGCCTGCGATTTGGTTGTACCAAAGCTTATGACTCTACGGTATGATCCAATTGAATGATAAACCCCGCCTCGCGGAGTTTATTATAAAGATATTTATGGGAAATGAGTCTTCCAAAAATTATTTCATTATTTGACATATTCAACTTCAATGTCCTCGCAGAAAATAATTATTCTGGGGAGGAAATAATTCCCTTTGCTTTCCCTTCTTGTGTATTTTAAAACAACCGTCTAACTTAAAATTTTAAGCGGAGAGCAAAAAATTCCATGTTTAGTTGTTTTGACATTTGAACTTATCGCTCGAAAGTATCCATTACATGCCATAGGCTTCACTCTCGAGAAGATATAACTACTCTAACGTGTGTGCGTGTTAATGTGTAACAACATGTACATATATAACTAATGCTTTCATGCAAGTTGCGACTATTATTTCTCTAATTTTGAAGGTAGAGTGAATGCATTTTATTAAAATTCCGAAACCTATTGCCATACATAGAAACGAGGAAAAGGGTTTCGCCCAAAGTAGGCCAACTGAAATTCAAGTTACTCAAAAGGATGGTGAGCTTGATAATTTCCTTTTCAGAGTTCAAGTACAATTCAGAATTCACCTTAAAATTTCATACAAAAAAAAAAAAAAGAAGAATTCACCTAAAATTTTAGAATCACGCCATAAGATTTGATTTTGACAAAGTGTTGGGGAGTCTTAGTCAGATCTTACGCAAAGCAATATAATGTGAAAAATCAGACTTAAACCGCCTTGAGATTTGAGATGCGGAGTCCGCGGGGGGAACTTATCACAGAACCACCCTGAATTTGAGGAACCCCTGCTTCTACTGTCATCAATTAATGCATAGTTTTGCACTCAACATACAGCAAGAAAATTCTGATCTAGTTGCCAGGCATTTAGGCTTAGATATATATAAATGTGACCCAAAAAAAAAAGTTTAGGCATATAATTACCATCTAATCATCCTGTTTATGTTCACCTGCATCCTCTGTATCTCCCATAACAACTTCAGCATCATACTGTTCTGAGTAAGATTTTGCATCATCATCATAATGTGAACTTGTTTGATCTGGACTTGTTTTGCTCGTTTGTGAGGAACTGTCGTTAGACCCAGTGAAATTAACCACATTTTGTTGCTTCTCCATCATACCAGACAAGGCTAAACTTGGAGACCATTCAACAACGTCGTCAATGATGTTTGAAACTCTCTTCTGGTACCTGCAGATAGACAAATATCAACTTCAGATAACAGACACAGCCTAATATGAAACCAAGAATTCCACAGAGCAGAAAGCTGTAATGTGTAGGAGGAGCATGTGGAATTTCTCCTCATTTAGGGTCACAGTACAACCCCAAACAACTGTAACACCTCATTTAGAGTACTTTAAATGAGCATAGGAGATAATTACTAGACCACTTGAATCCTTCTAAAATTTAAAATTAGAGAACCAAGTAAAATTTTGAAACTTCTTTTTTCCGAGTTACCGTCCACTTGATAACTTTGAAATTTTTAGCAAATTTTGAAAAATCATAACTAATTCTAAAAAAAACGAAATCAAGTGGTTCAAGTCTCTTTTTGAAGCTCATGCACTCCTCTGCAAAGAAAAAATACTGGCTAGACCATACAATTATAGTACGACAACGATGGAAAAGAAATGAAAGAAAAGTGTCGAAAGTTTCTAGCTCTTCAAACGCTACACCCCACAATAACATCAAAGTTCTGCCTATCTCATCTTCTCTGCAACCCCATTTTTTATCATCTGCTGCCCAATCAATTCTCAGACAATTTGTCCACCGGACTCTGCATGCCCCGCAAGTCCCTGCACCCATCAAGATTCTGCTCCAAGCCTTTACCAGCCAAGTAATGCTGTCCCTATGGCCCATTGCCCCCATTCCCCTTAATAGCTCTATTCTTTCCCTAGGACAGCTCTCACTAATTATGGCCGCCTATTATTCAACAGGAATAGGAACTTGAACTTGGTGATATGATTATATTAAAATAGAGTGAAAGGCTACAATTCATCCATTACACACTAGGATGGGACTCACCTTGCTCTGGCTGCTTCATCAGGGGCATGGTGCCTCAACAACAATATGACCAGCACAGCTAATATAGCATAGAAAAGCCTTTTTGTCCACGTTGGTTGCTCCTCCACATCTTTCTTGGGCCAAAATCTGAATAACTCTGCCAGTGTTGCTTCCTCAGCAAGGATGTTTGGGAAAAACCAGACCCGCTTTCCAAGAATAATATATAAAGCGCCAAATATTGTAGCTCGTACTGCAGTGTTGAAATAAATCTTAGTGAGTCCTGAGAAGCGACTGAAGCAGAATGGAGCATAATTATCAAGCAGAATTCACATCATCATCTATGTTCTGACCAGGAAGCTCGAGGTACAAGTATATAAATGACTAAATTAAGTCAAAAGTTTTCTGATTCCTTGCGCATTTAGCTAGAATATTATAGTACATTCTCAAACTCATGTTGAAGATATATAAAAAGGGTAGATTTAAGTAAAACGTAGGCCTATAAGATGGCATGTCAGCAAAAAGCATCAAAACATCAGCATGTTTTCTGCTTAGTGCATTAGTAAAAATTAATATGGCATCCCTTGCAAGGGGGTAGCAGTCTAATGAGTAAGTTCAAGCTAGGATACCATTTACAAAACCATTCAATGACCAAACGGAAGTTGCTACACAAGAGTGCACACAAACTTTAGAAACTAACACCTCGCCACCAACCCTCTCATAAAGGGTAATGATGGTTCTCAAATGACAGCAACTTCCAAGAGGCAGCATAACTCCATATGCAAACAATATTGTTTGAATAGCAAACTCAAAAAAAAAAAAAGATCAATGGAGAAGTGTAAGCCATGGAACTAGTCTGTGTTTGTCCACAGTGTGACGCTGCAACATATAATAAATTGTCTTTTTGATAAATGATAGTTGGCAATACAAGTCTCAAAAAGTTATTAGAAGCTCATGGTAAATAAGCTAAGCAGATAAGATTTAAAAAGAAGGAAGAAAAATACAAAACTTACTCGTAAGCAAGGAGATAATAAGCAGAAGGATTCCAGCACATGAGTAAAGTATTAATAGCTTGCAACGGTGGGGATACACAGGAAACAGGCAAATTGCCAATGTCAACACAGGCCAGCAAAAAGAGAGGAGTGTCTGCCAAAGTGGCCGACGTTTAACAAATGTCCAAGCAAAAAAGGCATCATTGTCAGAAAATACTTGTTCCTGCCAAAGACAGTCAAATATTGTTAGATCCAAACACCTTAAAACACTTTCTTAACCAACAGTAAAGCATAAACAAAAGTAAGTCGTAGACAAATTCATCCTAACAAGCTAATTGCATTGGTATGAAATTTGCATTTTCAGCCTTTACCTTAAAAAAAGTATACACATTTTCAATAAATGGATGGCTTAAAATACACACAGATATCTCATGTAAGGTTCAAAGAGTGTGATTTCCCCGTTTTTCCTTAAGATTAAAAGATCTTCAAGTTGATAGAAAATTGTTTAAGGTGGTTAAGACATGGACAAAGACGACCAAAGGAGAAGCCAGTGAGGTGAGTTGAACAGATGATTTTGAGTCTATGGAAGAGAGATAAAGAATGACAAAGAAAAACACTCAAACAAGTATATAAAAAGAAAGAGAGAGGAAAGCCCATCGTTGCTCTGACCATTAGGTTTTCATTTTCCAAATTAGCAGAAGTACCGAAAATAAAACACTTACATGGAAGATTTCGACATGCGCAGGCCAAGTTGACAACTTTTTCTTACCAGGACGAACAGTCTTCACCACACGATCACAT
>JANTPZ010122495.1:0-12167 GCA_025593235.1 Vachellia pachyceras | reverse complement strand
CTGACTCGCGTGGGACATCGGAGGATGAAGTCATCGTTGTCGACGCCGGAGGGTGCTCTGATACCATGTAGAAAGGACGTCGACCTGAGGTATTGATGAGATTCTTCTCCAATATATCTATTCACATTATACACACGGTTATATACAAGAGCAAGGAGGATCAACCATGAATGTCAAGAGTTGAAATCATGGGATCCTGATTACAAAATCAAATCTGTAACGGTAACAAATTAATCCCTTCAATTCCTCCTACGAATCCGTCTGCTATCTACATTCATGTTGAAAATTAAGTTCAATCTTTAGATGTAAAACCTGGATGTTTTCCTGTTACCTGTTATTATATATTTCACAGTACATAAACCTCCAAATGTAAGCAACTGTGAGAAGTATGTCAGTAGAATTCTAACATAACCTTAGCGGAAAGGCATTCCAAATTTGTGAACAATAGTATTATTAGAATAGTGATGCTTGGTAACTTAAATATTATTAAACTTGCTAGAGTCAATAACCAGTTCCTTCTGAATATTACTGTAAGCTGTACAACTAACATTGTCAATCTTTTGCACAAAATATTGACGTCCATGGTACTATGGGTACTTGCTGAACTTGATCAAATAAAGTGGTATTCTATAAAGATTGTTTTTGGATTGGTTGGAGTGAGTTTCAACAATAGCTGGTTCAGTTATTTCAGTATGTCCATGGAGGATGCTCTCCTTCTGGTTCCTTCAGGCGAGACTCTGTCAGCTATGCTATGCCAGTAGGGAGCTGCATTGCACGGTCAATTTTTCGGCACAAAAGTGAATAAAATTGAACTCGTCACAGCATATTTATTTATTCATTTTTTTTGGGGTTGGGGGAGACTATGAAACGATTTGAATCTAATTGTAATTGTCATGCCCTTTTTTGACAAAATGTCTTCTATCCCTAAAACCAAAATTTCCTGTCGCTATATTCATTTAATAAATGTACTTTCTGAGTTGTTACTGGACCATAGTGGCGATGTAAGTTGAATATATAGACACACACAGACATTTTATATATACACAGAAATAGTTAATAATTCATATGCACATCTTGATACCATCCTTTGGCTTCTTTTTTTAGACGAGCTGCTGGCAAATCCCAAGTGAAGTGACTGAATTGAAAAAGAAGCAGAATGGTGATGCTACTAAGGAAAATTTAATGTCAGTTCCGAATACTAATGTGTTGTCTGAAAAAGGATCAGGAATGGTTACTTTGAATGCTCCTTCTATTAATACTGGTGGTCGTGATGCTGCAGCTCTGAAGCCTTCTAATTCACAGGTTTCATCATCAGCATTGGATTTGATCAAGAAGAAATTGCAGGATTCAGGGACTTCTGCTAGTCCCCCTGCTATTCCATCGCCACCAGGACAGACACTATCTGAATCTGATGGTTCAAAGACACCTGAATCTACTGCCAAGGGCCTACAATTTGAGAACAGCAAAGATAAAAAAAAGGATTCTAATGGTGATGCTAATATATCTGACACGTCATCTGACTCGGAAGATGAAGATAAGGGACCTTCGAAGGAGGAGTGTATCATTCAATTTAAGGTACCTTTGTTGCATTCCTTCAGGGTTAAATTATTGTGTGTATTATTAGCATGTCAACCTTATCCTATTGCAATGTTCCATAATGGATAATTTAACTACAAAGTCTTGACTGTTCCAAAATGGATCCAAGATTTTGTTTTGCCTCCTCTCTGTTCTCTTTCCTTCCTATATGTACCATCTATCTCTTTTATTTTTCCTCCTTTGTTATTGATCATTAACTACTTATTGAAAATATGAGAATTTAAGTTTGAACCCTTCATATGTTCACCTTTTTTGAGGTGCGTAGTATATATTTAAATATAACGGGTAACTAACTAGGACTGGATTCCAATTCCAAGTTTATGCCTAAGGTTTATCCCAAATGTTCTGTGTGAAACAATCACAGTAGGATGCATTTTTGGATGTGCCTTTTGAAATGTGACTAAGTTTGTTTCTGCCTGTTAATTTTGCAGGAGATGCTTAAGGAGCGAGGAGTGGCGCCATTCTCAAAGTGGGAGAAAGAATTACCAAAGATAGTATTTGATCCACGTTTTAAGGTAGTTGAGTCTAAAGATTATAGGTTAATTTGTTTGGGAATTATTGGCCTTTTCTTCACCTGAAACTCTTGTATACAGGTTGGTTGTGCATGTGTTCTTATTAATGAACTGGTAGATTTATTTATTTTCGTTTTTGTGTAATTTTCATAATTGTTCACTATATGAATGCATCTGATGCAATTCTGGATTAATATCCTTGTGGTAGGAATACTTCCCGTGGGCATTACTTCTTGTAGTTAATTGGTTTGTTCAAAACCCAAAAAAAGATGAGAAAGATGTGTCATGAAAATGAGGGGTTTTTCCTCTGATGGTTGAATTTATTAGATTGAGGTGCAATTGTCATTCATATCATCATGTCTAGTGCCATGTGGAATGTTTCATATAATAAGGATTTTACCTTGTCTGGTTTTCAGGAGTGTTGTATAGATTGTTTTAAATAAAGCCTCGTATGCATTTTCTGAAATAAAAGTCAATTGCTGTCAATTTTATTTATTCATTGTACTTGTGACTTGCCATGAGTCTCGATATTGGTTATCTAGGGATTCAAATGTTTTAGGTATCTTATCCAATCTAATTGGTATTGTTGTACAGAATGCTCATTGTGCTGTATGTTGAGTTTACTTTTCTATATTCTGCTAAGGAATTAGGATTTAAATCCGTTTCATGCACTTTGGAGCATTAACAATGTGTTCACTATATTTTCTTCTGAGGAGTTGGAGGGAGAGGAGAAAAAACTAGAGGATGGGAGGTTTTAAGTAATGTTATTTTTGGGGGATTTGGTGTATTTTATTATTGTTAAGGCTGGACTCTTGCACATCTGTCCCCCCCTCCCCCACCATTTTGGTGACAGGGTTGTCTCCTATGGGTTTGAACTCGTTGATCATTAATGAGGTTTCTCTGATGGACTTGCTGTGGGATTCAAAACTCCTTTGAGATAATATATTTTTATCTTTTATCTCTTTCATTCCAACTCTATTTGCCTTCAGTTTTCATTCTCTACGTTTTGTTGTTTAAATTCATTTTAAGGAGATCGTCTTCAGAGTTTTTAATTGCAGAGAAAATGGGTTGTTGCAGGCTGTTCCAAGTTATTCCGCTAGGAGGTCCTTGTTTGAGCATTATGTTAAAACCCGTGCTGAGGAGGAACGGAAAGAAAAACGAGGTGCTCAGAGGGCTGCGGTAGAGGGATTTAAGCAGTTACTTGATGAAGCCTCCGAGGTTTTATGTTGTATCCAATCTAAACCTCATTTATGCTTGCTATGGTTTCTTTATGAAATACCTTTGCCTTGAAATTAGAACTTTGGAGTGCTCATAATACATTTGATTTTCAGGATATCAATCACAATACTGATTATCAAACATTTCGAAAGAAATGGGGAGATGATCCACGGTTTGAGGCATTGGATCGCAAGGATCGAGAGCAGCTGTTTAATGAAAGGTGTTGTCGAACCTTACACCTCTGATTTGAGTTATTTGTATTAGTCACATTTTATTCTTGCTGTTATTTCATGGTTATTGTTAACTCATCTGTTTATAAGTCATGTCATCTCTTGGTATCAAGACAAAGAACTCTTTAAGAAACAAGGATGTTTCTTATTGATGGAATTTGGGAGGAAGAGAGGCATTGTAGCTGTAGTAATTTTTCTTTTTCTTGCTTTTGGATGAAAGATTGAATACACTTTGAGTCAAATTGACCTCTTTCAATCTTTTATTTGATGAATTGGCAATCAACTTCAACATGTTTTGCACAATCATTTTGTATGCGGTTCTAAGCTATGTTGAGTTTTGTGCCATATTGTCACAAATGACCTGTAGTGGAAATATTTGTCAATGTTGCATTAATGTCATACTGGGTGACGTGTGGTATATTTGTTTCAGAGTACTTCCCTTGAAGAAAGCAGCTGAAGAGAAGGCTCAAGCAATTCGTGCAGCTGCTGCCGCCAGTTTCAAGTCAATGCTCCAGGAACGAGGAGATATAACTGTTAATTCTCGTTGGTCAAGGGTATGGAATTTGGAATAAGTTGAGACATAACTTTGTGTTATGACAAGTTTAAAAAATGCTTGTATTCATTGTTTTATGTTTAAATAAAATTTGTTGGCCTATGTTGTATCAGATACAATTTGTTAGAATCTTCAGATAACATTAAGATCAGTAGGCAATCTTTTTGTTGTGGAGACTACATTAATTGAAAGCTAACATAATTCACCTTAATGGGCAATATTTTGGCATAGTTCTTGGGGAACTGAATACTTGGCTTGTGATGCATACATTGAATTTTTGTGATACATATCTGTTTGCTATCTGATGTAGATTGTTGCCCTGAATAAATTTGTTTGTTGATGTAGTACCTAGCTTGGAGTATTAATTTGGGTAGGGTGGTTGAGAGAGGGGGGATGGAGAACATAATTTTCATCATTCCATTATGATTTGGTGATTTTGGCTGTTATTTTCCTGTTAATGTCTTAGTTGTTACATTAAATCTAGGTCTTGCTTTGATGACCGACTGGAGTTTCTAGAATTGCAATAAAGGTTTTGAGTATGAAATAGCGGGAAGTTGTGTTTGCCTGTTCATCTATGTTGCAAAGAGATAATGTTCTTCTCAGTCAAATTTAAGTTAAATGTTTGCACTGTCATCATCTTGTTGTCACATTTGTCATAAAAGATGAAAATTTAGAGAAACGATAAGAACAATGCGATTCCATCTCAACTGTGGACAGCTAGCCGGCCAGATATAAAGCAAATTGCATAAACTACACAAGACAAAACTTTGCTCATATTCTTTCTCCACGCCTCTCTCACATGTTATGGCATTTAATTGTAGGTTAAAGAAAGTTTAAGAAATGATCCAAGATACAAATCTGTGAGGCATGAGGATCGGGATGTTTTATTCATTGAGTATATATCTGAACTAAAAGCTGCAGATCAGGCGGCAGAAAGAGAAACCAAAGCCAGGAAGGAGGAGCAGGTATATAAGCTGGTTAATAGCATAATATATGTCTTTTAGTATGCTGTATCTATTAGCAAACAAAACAACGGATAGATGTGGTAATAATTACTATCTGCTTGTCCTTTCCACTGGCGCCGACGTACATCCCTCTTCTCTTCTGTTTGAAGTGGGTAAATAGTGTTGAAAGATTTTTTTGTTTTTGAAGTATTTTTTGTGCAATTTTTATCTCATCAGTGGCTCGGGTTTCTTAGAATGATCTTCCCTTGATATCTGTTTGGTTATATATCTATTCCTATTAGTCAGGAGGCCTATTTATGAATTTACATGGCTTCAAACTTCACCTAGGAATGTATTGCAGTTCATGCATATGTGCATTTTGAATTTTTTATTAAAAAAGGAAGCATATTTTAACTCTAGAAACTGATTTACAGGATAAGCTGAAGGAGAGGGAACGGGAGCTGCGCAAGAGGAAAGAAAGAGAAGAACAAGAAATGGAGAGAGTGCGACTTAAAGTTCGAAGAAAGGAGGCCGTTACTTCATTTCAGGCTTTACTTGTGGAGACCATTAAAGACCCTATGGTAAAACTTCATATTTGTGTTCCTTCCTCTTATGTTCTTAGGCATATAAAACTATAATTATGGGGGTGTGGATCTTTATTCCGCATAATCCTATCGGGATCAAATTTTACTTGCCATTAGTTTTTGCAAAGAATTTAGTTGTGTTCCTCAAAATTAATATTGCTTCAGCTGTTTTTTCTCGGTTTCTTTTCAACTATCTACATCCAGCAATAGATTACGAGGGCTGAATGTAATGTTTTCACAGAGAGAGAGAGAGAGAGATAAATTAGATGGAGTGCTGAAGTGCATTTCTCAGCAACTTGGCAGGTGTTCTGAGTAAATTATACTATTAGCGATAAGTAATTGCTTGCAAGTTACTTGTTTGTTCCTTCAAAGTTCGATGTTGATTTTTTTTTTTTGGGTCTGTGGTCAAGAAGCTAGAGTTTTTTGTTAATTAAAATTTAATCATTTCTTAGGCATCGTGGATGGAATCAAAGCCTAAATTAGAAAAGGACCCTCAAGGCCGTGCAACTAATCCTGATCTAGATCTATCCGACACAGAAAAGCTCTTCCGGGAACATGTGAAGGTGCTTCAGGAGGTAAGTCAAATATAGTTGCTTCTTCTCAGAGTAGCAATGTGTGCTTTCTGCAATGTTGTGTGCTTTGTTTTATTTTGTAATTAATGAATTCCATTTAAGTGAAAGCTTGGACAAATAATATGTCTACACATTGGTGAGGAGGAGAATTCTGATATACAGATGAGAGCATACGGATGGATATTGTAACTAGAGATGAAAAGGGCATACTAATTTTAGAAGCCTCTTAGTTTAATAATGTAATGGGTATTTAAGTGAGATAGGGAACCCTACTTCAAAAGATAGTTATTAACCCATCTAAATACCCCATTGAGCATCATATTCTATTCAATGTAGGACTTGACATCCCATACAAGTCTTCATCAATTGGCCCCCATGGAAAGTTGATGTTTTGGTGGCTGCACTCCACAGCACTTCACTCGGCCTTCTACTGATCAGAACCCTCTGTGGGTAGCCCTCTCAAGAGAGGTCATAACTAGGCTCTAAGACCAATTAATGGGTACCTAAGTGAGATGGAAAACCCTACCCCAAAAGCTAGTTATTGAGGTGGGAAAATCAACCCATTTAATACCCCATTGAGCATTCTGTTTTACTCAATGTAGGACTTAGTATCCCATTCTAAGTCTCCATCATAATGCCTATCTTCTTCACTTTTAAAAATAGAGATGAAAACTCAAGTTTACAATTTCACCAAAATGATTGAATCAATAAAGGATTACAAGTGTAAACCTGAACTGAGATGTGATATTACTAATTCTGGACGACCCGTTTTTTTGGAAGGTATTCAATGGAATCTTGAGCTGCATTTGTCGTGATTTTACAATTGGTCAGTCTTTCAACTTGCGTTCATTATGCATGAATCATAATGCTGGTTTAAGGAGAAACTCCAACACTTACTGTTAGCTTGCAAACTGATGGTTGTTTATCGTTTAGTATTGAGTACAACATACTGCCTGTGTGAAGGCCGTTTTAACAGCAGCTCACCGCATCACATTTCCAAGATTCAGTAGCTATATGTTTTATTATTATTAATTATTTATTATTATTATTTTCGGTCAGTTTGCAGAAGTATGTGTAGTCTTAATGTTTTTTGTGTTCTAGCAAAAAAAAAAAAAAAAAAGAGGAAGAGAAAAGAAGAGAGAAGAATAACTTTTTTTTTTTTTGCGTGAATGTGCTAAACCTAATATAAGTGATCCTTGTGATTTGGCCAGCGTTGCGTGCAGGAGTTCAGAGCTCTGTTAACTGAAGTCTTGAATCCTGAAGTAGCATCTCAAGAAAATAATGATGGGAAAACAGTTTATAATTCATGGTCCACTGCTAAACGTTTTCTGAAATCTGATCTACGATATAACAAGGTTCCAAGAAAAGAAAGGGAAGTTTTATGGCGTCGGTATGTTGAGGATATGCTGAGGCGGAAAAAGTTAGCTCACAATCCAAAAGAAGATAAGCATGATTCTAAAGGTAGAAGCTCTCTAGGGTCTGCAAAGCTTCCTCTGGAATTAAGGAGATCGGTTGAGAGAAGATAATTGTTTTTTGGTTTTAATTTCTTTTTCTTTTTTCGGATCTGCTGTCTAGTTAAACATCGAAGCCATCTTTACCCTGGAAGCTGATTTGCTTGATCTGATTCCTTTCTCGTAGCAGCTCCCACGAATGCTTTTTATGGCCTAATTGGCATACTTTATGCCATTGATGGAGTCTCATCAATGAGAGGGATATACATTTTGCTCCATATAGCTCTGCCTCGGTAATGGGGTGTAGCGTCTCATTGGTTTATTCATAGAATCTATTATTAGTCAATCTTTCATATAATTTGATTATTGACTCGCGCATTATCTTTTTCTTTGAAGGTCACAGGTGATAATTGAAGGCTAAATATTGCAATGAATGTTGTTTTCTGGCTGTTGATTATCGTCTAAAACCATTGACATAGACACTGAAAATTTAGTCGGTTAATATAATCGTTGGCACTAACAGTTTTAATGAATTTTGGTCTAGTGTTTGTTGCTTTAAATCATGGTTTTTAGTCCTTGCTAATGCTAGATAGCAAGTCAATTATATTAACACATGCAATCATCTATTTGTGCTTTATCTCAAGGAAGAGGACAACAAAATGCCTAATGCACAAGGCTCCTACTTGGGTAGGGATATATCATGTCTGCAGTTTTACTCGAGCGGGCAGGTTGGAATATTTATGCATATTTTTAGTAATTGTATATTTGATTGAATGCGATCCAAGATAGTCATCTAAATAATGAATACATTTGAAACTTTTTTTTTTTGAGACATTAAAAGGTTTGGATAAAAAAAATTGTCATTTATATCCTACACGACATGTCTTACCAGCTTTGCTTTCCAGTCCCTTGGAAAGAAGAGATTATAAACAATTTGACGGGAGGCATTTACAACACGCTCACTATTTTCAACTACTGGGAGGGTGGTGAAAATAATCTTAGATCAAGTGCAGATGCATGTAGGTCTGTAGACAACTCAAGACAGATGCAAAGCTTCCAAATAATCATCTATGCAGGCTAATCTAGGCCAGCGATCCGTACGGATTGGAATTAGAGTTGAAACATTACAGACTTCCATTTGGAAAAGCAAATGCTTTCTACAATTGCTAAGACCCCCCTGACATCCTCATCATTGCAAGTCAGGAAGAATGGACCACTATCAAAGTTGGCAACAGAAGTAGAATCATAGGAAGCATCTGAAGTACATCCAAGAGATGTTGAGGATGATCCCACCGCCCTGTACAATATCAATAAGGGGCTCCCCAGTCACACCCACAACAAAGCATGCTAGGCAGCGCTTGGTTGCCTAAATATCAGGAAGCTTGACAGATCGAGTTTCACAGATGACTGCAAGTCCTTTGCTTCCTTTCAGTGCAAAGGTCTCCCGCCCAGCGTTGGAGGACGTCACACGTCTCCCATAAAAGCAATGAAAAAGTCTAATTTGTAGCAAGGTATTGCATCTTCTGCTATGACTGGTGGAACAATGGCCTTTTAAAAACATGTCCTCTATGCCTAAAGTAATTCCTTGAAGCTAACCTTGAATGATCTGGCCGTTTTCTTTAGCTTCAATATGAACATCAACGACACCAGGTATTGGTTCCCTTGGCTCCAATTCGATCACCACAGAAGCTCTAAATTTATCCTCTTCTCTGGTACCATTTTCTACAGGAACAATACTTAACGAGGGATTCTTAAATGCATTATTATTATGACGTTCACCAAGAAGAAAAGGCATGCGATAAGATGGAATAGGCTCATATGGAGCATAAGATGAGAAATTTAACAAAGTAGCATATATAGCGGGAAGGACATCTAACTCTTCCTCTGTGTGTGTGTGTGTTTTTTAAAATTTAAAATCTCTGCGATTTTAGAATGCATCACGCGCAGTGGTAAATTTATAATACAAAGAGAGAGTATTAAAACAATATTAAATATTTAATTTGTAATGGTAAATTTATGATACAAATGGCTCGTTTGGAAATGCGGTAGAGAAGTACTTTTACGCAAGCCGAGGCAAATATGTAAAGAAAATTATCTCGTTTTATGAAAAAACACTATTAAACGTACTTTTGAGGGTTTTCAATGGGTTGCCAAACAAAACCAAAGAGTGAGTATTAAATTTGACGGCTTCTTAACCCTTAATATGTAATTTTAATCCTTATATTTTTTCAATGACATTTTATTGGGCTCAATAAATTCAATTACATGAATTATAATTTCTTAGAGGATTTTCTTAGAATAGAGTTTGTGAGCAGAGCCAAGAAGTCTGCCCGTTTATGCTCATTTAAGTCAAGAGTCGGACCTATCATTTAGTGTCAAAAAAGAAGGTGTGCCTTAGAAATAAAAGGCTTGCCAAATTATTTTTCTTCCATACACTCTTTGTTATTCCTATATTTCCGTGCAAGTTTTAGAAATAAATCATTTTAAATCAAACATTTATTTTTTAATTTATTTTTTGTCAATCATATATCCCATAAAAAATCTAAAAATGTGAAAAGAAAAAAAATATTGTTAGAACATAATTTTTCTTACCTATTATCTAATGCATTATATTGAAACAACTTCATGTTTCTGTTTAAATTTTAGAAGAAATCCTTTCAAGTCAAATATTTATTTTGTGTATGCTATATATAGATATACACATACATATTTTCACTCATCGAATCCTTATTCTTTCCAATTTCAATATCAAACTTATTATGTTGCTTTTCACATACGAACTACTTTTAAAAGATCAAATTAAAAATTTATTATGTTTTTTATAATAAAAAATTATTATTTTAACTTGATCTATTTAAAAAAAGTGAAAATATGTTAAACATGTTTGTCACTCACAAGCTAACCTGTGATCAACAAGCTCACATGTCGAACTGTAAAATTGGAGAATAACTACAATATTTTATTATACCATTTTAGTTCTTGCCTTACCTATAATTATAAATCATGTAATTACCATTGAAAACAACTTTCATATGCAAATATTGAAATTTTCATTCATAAAATATCGTTATCTTAACTTTATTTCTTTTAATTTAATTTTAATACTATTTATATCTTAAATTAAAAAATTTTCTACTTTAAATTGGAAAAAAATAACATTTTTAAATTGAAAAAAAAAGGCATTTTTGGGTAAAACAGGCCAGAAGCTTGCAGCCAGGCCGCACAAATCAAGGAATTCTATAAATCGGGCCTGAATGGATCGATTTGAATTCTCAACTTTACCTATGAACTCTCCACTACTATGCCCCTGTGGCTACATAGGATGGGATTCGGGTCTGTTTGATTGAAGGGGAGGGAACGAAAATTTGAACACATCTTCCTACCCTCCACTAAACTTGGTTCCCCTCAAATTCAAATTAGGGAATGGAGTTAAATTTGTTGACTATTTTACCCTTTGAGAAAAAAATTCTGATACCCATTGGATCCGTTTAATAACACGATGAAGAAATACTTTTATATAAATTGAGGTAAATACGTGGGGAATTTTTTTCTATTTTATGTTGAATTATAAGCACGTTGACAAGCGGTGCCATTGTAAAATTAGAAAAGAAAGCCTCGTTAGCGCGTCTTTATTCGGTTCACTGCGTCTTCAACCCCACTTCGATCTGTTGCTACTTCACCGGCGTCGGCTTTGGAGTTTACTAAGCACGGCTTCTTTGCTCCGTGGACAAGGTTTTTCTTTTCTTTTCTGATATTTCTTAGCAACTCTGATCTTCATATTGGAATGATTTCAACTTTTCATTTGGGTAATAGACCATTTCATAATAGAAACCGAAAAGAAAACAAAGCATCGCAACAAATTTGGTCGGTTAAAAGATACTGCAAGTTAGAAATTTGCTTATGTATAGTTCCCGTCTTTCTAGCTGATTCTCTCTGCTGTTCTGGCCATTTATGATTTTTTTTTTTTGTGTTTGGGCCCGGGGGGGGCAAGTTAGAAATTTGCTTATATATGTGCGAATTTGCAAGTTAGAAATTTGCGTATATATGTGCGAATTTGCAAGTTAGAAATTTGCTTATATTTGTGCCACCCCCCCCCCCCGGGGGGGTGTTGCTGCAATCTGAATTGGTATCTTTGCTTTATGATATAGAGCTAGAGTGGCAACCCGAGTTCCCTTCTATTTTCTTTCCGCGAATTCTCATTCCTCACACCTCCCAACCTGCCAACCTCCAATTCCCCATTCTGTGCTATTTTTCGTAAGAAAATGCCAATTAAACCCCACAACGTGCCCCTGCATATTTTTCGTTGTTTTAGCTTGTCTGTATATGTTTTCTATCAGTAATTAATTGTCCATTCAACTAGATGGACGTATTCTCAAGATGTTCACTGTTGATTTTTGTTGTCTCTTGGGTATCCCTGTGCATGATCATTGCAGCTAGTTGTGTCATTTACTCTGTTACGTAGTGATTTCATTAAACTGAGTGATAGCATGAAGGTTACACGAGCAGA
>JANTPZ010122493.1:0-14374 GCA_025593235.1 Vachellia pachyceras | reverse complement strand
AGATTTTTTTGGAGGCACTTGCACCTGTGCTGATCAAGGAGGTTGTGTGCTTTCTGATAAGGGCCCATGGAAGAATGAAGAAATATTAAGGGTGGGTTATAATTCATTTTTCTCAGTTTTTGCATCTTGTGTTCTATGTGTAGATAATAAAGCTACTGTAATTGATATATGGACTTACAGAAGGTTCTAAATGGTGACCATAAATGTTCAAGCAAAAGTGAGTATGTGGTGGAGGATAAGACACTGTCTGAAGTAGTTCTAGTGTCGGAAGCAACAGCAACTTCTCAGGTAGTGCCTGTGCCTGTGCCAGTGTATGAAGCCGTGACTACCAGTGAACCCATCAGTCACCCAAGAGAAACTCCAGTATATAATGAGGTATGTCAATATCCATGGTAAACTTGTGAGCCATCGAAAGCCCTGTTTCTTTATGCCAGCATCTAGGCTTGCCAACTTCTAGGATGCAACTGTTTATTCATTTATTTGAATCCGTTGTGTTGTTAGTTTCTGAAATTATAAACTTAACAGGCCCCTGCTGCTACTAGAGCCTGCAAATCTGAGGACTTAGTCCCAGTATCTGCTAAAATGGCTGTGAAAAAAGTTGATGACAGCGACAGATTCGCCATGTCAAAAGGTACTGGATGTGTTTTCGTCTTGTCTCTATTACGTATTCTTTGTCTTCAACATTGACTGCTTTTGTGATCTATTGCAACCTCACGTCTGTTTCTTGCCTTGCTATTTTGATATCTGAAGCTGGAATAGATACATTCATCAATACAGCTGATACTTACAAGCTCCACGAGAAATTCAACCACCAGCTTTTCACTGGTGTCATGGCCTTTGTTATGGGCATCCTGACCATGGTCAAAATGACACGAAACATGCCCAAGAAGATCACCGATGGCGACTTCTGCAATCCTTCTTTCTCCGCTGACCTGACTCATGCAGAACAGACCCCTGCCAACGACCCCATGCCCACCATCTCTGCCGAAGAATTTATGACTGTTCTTAAACGCATGGCTGAGTTGGAAGAGAAAATGATCACCATGAATATACCTGCTTACATGCCACCCGAGAAGGAGGAAATGCTCCTTGCTGCTATGAACAGAGCTGATGTATTGGAGAAAGAACTTATGGCTACAAAGAAAGTACATAACATGCTTCATTCCAGTGTTATTTTGTTCTAGTTTTGCTCGTTAATCCATTTAAGGGCAGTGTTTTAAACTACCCATTCTTCAGGCCTTGGAGGATTCACTTGCGCAACAAGAGGAGCTTTTAGCTTATATCGACAAGAAGAAGAAGAAGAAATGGGTATACACCACCAAAACCATAAAGTTGCTCACAGTTTTTGTTTACTGAAGGATCTCTGGTTTTTTTTTTCAACCTTTTTTTTTAATCGTTTCCCTTTGTAATGCAGTTTGGGTGATGGAAGCATCCCAAGACGCGTATAACCAACGATGCCATGGCTAGCGGTGGACCGATTTATTCTTTGCCAAGTCGTCCTCGATGCCCTCTCTCTATGTAAGATACGGAGGAAACACCATACACAGCGGATAATAATCAAATGAACTTGATATAAAGAGAAACTAGTATATTCCACGTGCCACACACGGGATGAATAGATAACTTTATAATT
This sequence comes from Vachellia pachyceras, assembly GCA_025593235.1. Lineage (NCBI taxonomy): Eukaryota > Viridiplantae > Streptophyta > Magnoliopsida > Fabales > Fabaceae > Vachellia > Vachellia pachyceras. The sequence continues at coordinate 12,741 of JANTPZ010122493.1, read as the reverse complement.
ATTAATAGAAATGAAGAACTAAAATATGATAGTTTTTTTTGAAAATACAATCCTTATTTCATCATATTCGACAATATAAAATATTTTTCCCATAATGTTTGGTATTCTATTTGCAAGACACATACAATTAGATTTGATATTTTCATTTTAAACACACTGATAGTACAACATAGAACTTACCATGTATGAAGATTGCATGTAATAGAGGTAAGCAAAGTGAATAATCTTGTATGGTAAAATTGAATACATACTAATTTTTTTAAAGGCAAGTGCATGATTAGGGTAGTTAGAGGATAATAAATAATTTATAAGACTTCACGATCTCCTTATTTTTAGGTAATAAAATGAATCTACTATTGAAATTTTAAATTGACGTTTAAAAATTGAAACAAAATGCACAACTTCTATTTTTTTAAAATTGATATAGATAAATTTTGAGAGTTATAATTCTTTACATATTTTGTTTTAATAACATTAAAATAATATATAACAATGAAATAAAAAAATTAAACTCCATGATAGGCATAATTTTATCTTATTAGTAAGGCATTCAAATTAGTTTGGTTTAAAAACATTATACAAAATGTTAAAAAAGTAAATAAAACACAAAACAATAACCACCAGTGAGGTTGTACACTGCATTCTGCATATATATCACGATTTAAAGATGTGAGTTGTCACAGGGAAAGAGGTGGGCGAATTTTAAGGAGAGAGAAGGAGGTGAGGTGGTGTAGATGAAGTTCAACAACTGCCTATGAATGTGAAAAACATTTGAGGGAAAGAGTATAAATAACATGTGTCAAGTAATAGACATGTTTTAATCTCTACTTTAAAATAATTATATGTTATAGATTTATATTGTAAAATGAAAATGAAATGAAAAATTTGAAACCATATACAATAGTCACTATTTTTATTTAAAATGAAATAGATATATTTTTGCAGTTACAAATCGATCGATATATTATCTAAGTAACTGTACACCAATATATAACAATGGAAAAAAATTGAACTCAAGCACAATTGTATCATATCTTTAAGACATTTAAATTATTTATTTTAAACACAAAAAATCATACAAAACAGAAAAAAATAATCATCAATGAGAAAGTGCAATCTAAATAGAAGCTGTAGTTGAAAAAGTGGTGGATGCATTTATAGGAGAGATAACATTGTGGTAAAATATTTGAATTTTTAAAATATAAATTTAAAATTAAAATTTGAAACAAAGTGTAAGAACTGCTAATGAGAAGCATATGAAGGAAAGTAGTTAAAATACCACGTGTCAAGCATTGAACATACTTTGATCTCTGCTTTAAAATAGTTATAGATTTTAAACACTACAATCGTGTGGAAAATTTGTTATGGACATGAATGCCTGTGTCTCACAATATTAATTTATCGCTCTAAATTAACATGATAACTGTATGAAGTTAAAGAAAGAATTACACTGGCAAAATAAATAAATAAATAAATTGATGTCTTTTTAAGCCCACAATTTCTTTTACCAAGCAAGATTGTTAAAAATAAGAAAATAAACAAGGACTATATCGCCCAATGAGTTTGCTTCCAACCGCAACACTTTTAAATTTCTCTTTATTTCAACGTTGTTATTTAATTTTGGATTAATGTGCATCAGTACTCTAAACTATTTTATTAGGTACACTTAGTGTCGTTATTTATGGTGCAATATCACCACTGGAATATTTAAAATGGTGCAATCTCATTCAACCCAACAAAATCGTTAGTTTGACCCTTGAAAGTGATGAATCAGCAAAAGTTTGATCGAAAAATCTGAGTTGGCATATGACATGAACCAAACCTCCAGAAGCCACGGTCAACTTCTCTGGCAAATCAACCCAACTGATTATAGTCAAGAATATCAAATTAAAACCAGAAAAATCTCTTCAATTTCTTTACTCCCTATTTGTATGGAGAGAAAATGAGGTAGGAGAGAAAACTGAGAGAGAAATGAGTTTTTCCCTAGAGAAAAATGTGGGAGGAGTACCCTTCATATTCAGCTGCTTTCCTTCCTTCTTTCCTCATCTCATAAGCGCGTTCTTCTTTTTCTCAAATATGAAAAATTTGCCTTAGATTCAGTCCATTCTTGAAGCCCCCTGCTCTCCGTCCTTAAAGTCTCCCTCTCCCTTCGACCATTGTCTTAGACTTCCATAAGCGTCATCTACTCTTCCTCGGCACCAGCATCAGGTATAGTAAAATAAATAGCTTGTAATTTTAACGTTATCCCATCTATCTGCTTTTTACATATTTGCCAAAGATTCATTTAATTAATACAATCAAAGCTGCCACCCTGCATGTTCACTACATTCAACTCTGCTCGCAGGTGTGGATCTTCAGATCTGCCATTGGGTGTTCTTCATATATGCCATGTCACCTGCTTAAATCATGTGCCAAGTCAGATTTTCAGGTCAAATTCTTTCTGACTCATCAACTGTTAACAGTCAAACTAAAAGTTCTATTTTTATGACATTGGTTGCATTCAAGAAAATAGTTAAGGGTGCTTGCTGCACCTCCACCCTTTAATTTTTCTAATTGTATTTAACTTGCACATTGTTATCTACGTCAACCACTTTTTGTTGGTCTCTCTTCATTTTTGTTGTCATCTTCAAGTGATTGTGATCTAGATTAGAGTTCCAACGCCGGCGAATAAAAATTTAAAAAATATTAATTAAAAAGCAGTACTTTCTATTATTAAACAAATATTTCTTACAACAAGATAGAGTGATAAAACAAGAAAAATACTAAACTCTGCAATACAAGAGAATAGTTGAAAGGTTTAAGCATCAATGTAATTTGAACTTTAGTCTTAAATCCCTTTTATAAGCCACAAAACCATGCCATGATAAAAAGCAATTACTGAAATGATAAAGGTTGTTAATCACGGTATGTAACAAACAATGAAAGGTCCGTTTTGGAAAGAAGTACAAAAGTGTTGTACGGAAGGATATTATCTCGTTTTATGAAAAATACCATTGAACGTTCGGTTGGAATGTTTAAAAACTTTTCCAAATACTCCCGAAATAGAAAAAGAGAATATGTAAAGTACCGTGAAACTTTTGACACACTAATAGACAAAAAATCACAAGTGGCTCGGCTAGGAGCCAATTTGGAAACCTAAATTTTATGGTTAAACCTAGATTTCACCCCAAAATCTAGTTTTATCCATGTATTCACATTTTTTAAAACTCAGGTTTGAAATATATATTTTGAAAAAGTCATTTTCTTATCAAATCACGCATTCTCTCATAATAAATTTTCTTTTTCTTATTGATTACGAGCCTCTGGTCGTCTCAGGGTCAAATAAAAATTATTTAAAATTAATGCAATATAGTGCACCAACCCTAGGATCATTCTCTTATCAAGGAGCATTTATTTTAAATCCATAAGTTAAACTAAGTGCTAAAAACTTGGTTAGAAGGAAGGGGTTCTTTTTATAAAATTGATTTTCTTTATTAAAACCAAATGCAATGAATTCAAACTACAACTAATTCTTTTTAGATTTTTCGTGAATAGTGAATGCTCTTGGTGATAGAGATGTGACCATCCTCATTCAAAAATAATTGTGGGAGTTGAAAATTCATTAAACCTTTAGCAAAACCTCAAGTTAACACTTGAGTACAATATTCCCAATTGATGATAGCTCATACGAACATAATTAACTATCACCTATCGAGAAAACTGTTTAATGCACCATTAAGATCGGAATAATACAATATGAATCTTCTCAATATAAAATGCTAAACAACCATTTCAAGGAACAAATAATCACATTAACTAGACAATAACATGCTAGTTAACATAATTAAATTGTTATCGTCAAGAAACCTATGCACACATATATGCTTCACGTTGCATAATCCAAAATTAATTGTGAAAATCAATCCAAACATAGATATGTAAACATCCGTCTCAATTCCAAAATCATATACAGTCATTCTTGTAACAAGAAAATCTAAATACTTAATTCTAGATTAATGGAATGATAGAAAAACTCTCCTATACAAGTCAGTAAGCTATGACCAACAAATCCATCACTAAGAGGAAATACAATTAGTCACGCATTGGTTCAGACTCAACTCCAATGATATCCATATACATCGCGTTTTTCCGCCTCTGCACAACGACAGGCTGAAACAGCGAGGGGGCAGACCAACTAGAGGTGAACGGCCGAGTCGTGCGTTGGATGAAGAAGCTTCGTCGGTTTCTTGAGGTGGGTACCTGCCTTCTTGTGGTCTGGTGGCTTGTTTGGAGACAATGGATGAGGGCTCCTTAAGGGAAAATGAATGGAGAAGAAGCGGCGGCTTCTATGATGAATCTTGGAGGTGTGTTCCCAGTGGTATCTTTGGATCAGGAGTGGTCGTGTGTGCGTGGGTGGAGAAGAATGAATGGTGGCGACTTGAATGTGTTCAGGTCCTGTGTGGTCGAGCGAGAGAGCCGAGAATGGGTGGCGGCGTCTTTCCAGGGGAATGAATAAATGGAGGGAGTGGCAAGGTGGAGAACTGAATCAGGAACAGCAGCGGCGTCCCCCAGGCCTGAAGGTCTGTGTCGCGTCCCCCCTCGTGAAGCTGTGCATGGCCCCCCCCCCAACCCAAATGAATGAGAGCCTCCAGATCCGTGTGTGTGCGTGGCTGCATCTGAGGCATGGATCTCCTCCCATGGGCCATCCCTAATGAATTGGGTTTGGATTAAAACCAATTTTCCAAATCTTGAAACTAGTCTGATGCAATAAGTAAGAGTAAAATAATATCAAAAGTTTAAGTAAACAATTGTATGAATAAATTATCATTTTAAAACTATTTTGTCCCTAATTAGATTTAATTCAATGCGAATGTTCTTATTCTAAATTAGTGCTTAATCATGTAATTTTAGTTCATGAAATGCGTTAAAATTCCTCAATTATCTATGAAAAAGCGTATAAAATATGATTAGATCACCTATTTTTTTCACTTTCATTTTTCTTACTTACTTTTTACCTCGAATTCCGTAAAAATCAATAACTTCTCAAACACAATCATCTTTTAAAATCTAGATTTTGCTTCGAAATCCATAAAAACTATTTTATCAAAATTTAAGTTTTACCTCAAACTCGTAAAAATTATTTTCAAATGGATTTTCAAACGAATTCAAAGTATGCGTTTGAGAATCTATACGGAGAAACAAATTTACGGAAAAGAATTTTCAAATTTCAAAATATTTTTTGTTTAACTTGCATGATGGAAAAAGATTTCATAAATATGTACAATGATAGAGATCCGTATCATAAGATGTAATCACGGGTAAGAAAATTGAGGATTATACGGATGATCGGAATTTCGAAAAGTAGTTTCATCCTCATGCCATAAAATCGACCTATCATGTTAAGATAGGTTATATAAGTAAAATGGAAAAAATCAACAGTGGTAGACCTGGGCTCGAATACCAGCAGCCACATTACTTATTTTATTTAATTTGCCACTTTTGTCGTCAAATCGAAATCCCGACCCGGCCAAACATTGAATTGAAATTCGTCATACCTTGAAAGCGCGCAATCTCCCTGCAACCTGCGAAGGATTGGGGGCAGACGAAGAATGGCAGCCGACGATGAGAAAAATTCTAGAAAATGGCGTTACACTTGGGAAGCACAGTCCCACATCCCTACGCTTCGTCTCTTGCTTTTCGCCAAAAATATTAATCCTTCCTTGCAATGCCTCAATCTGCAGGTTCAACTTCTTCCTTCTCAGCCTCTGGTGTCTGTGAGCTGGCTTGAGCCCGCCCTTGTCTCACTCAGGGTTCCCATTCCTAGGGTTTTGGTTGACTTTGAATCGCCTGTCAGTTTTCGAGCTTTGGATGATCACATTGAAGTGAAGCTCCTACTCCTTCTGCCGGTCGATCATCCCATTGTTTCGAGTTTCGATTCTGTGATGAATCTATCTGATGACCCAGTAGATGCATTGCCGGATGTATCAAAGCCTCTAGTAATGAGTTCTGGTAATCTGAATGTATTAGCCACACTGTCGACAGTAATCAAATTCGGGATTTCAGAAGTTATTTCTGGATTAAAATTGATTATTTGGGTTCAGTCATTTATTCTTTTCACATTCATTTTTCATAATACTAACATGAAAAACGAATGAACAGAGATGTTCTAGGTTGTTATGCTTTTGAAAACAAACTAGACACGTTTTTGTGTGGGCGGCACGGCACGTAGTGAACTTCATTACATATAAAATAATGGGACCTATATTTTATATTGATTCATGCCCTTTCATGTCTTTGATTGTGTGTGTACGATCTGTTTCCTTTTCGGTGCTCATAGATTGCAATTTTGAGTCTTTTGCGTTGAATATCTTCCTTTTAATTGATATCTTGGGGGACACCAAAGCTACTTTGTGATCATGTTGAAATACAGATGATGAAAATGAGCTCTATATTTAGACTGAATATTAACCTTTTAGATACAGCTGGATCTTGCCTTTTGGGTTTAGCATGGCTTTGCGTTTAATTGTATTCTATTTTATTTAATTTAATTGTAATTTGGCGTTCTACTTCTTCATTTGGTTCAGATGTAAAAAATTTATCTTCCAGAGCGGCAGTTCATTTTTACTGCAGAAGTTGCTCGTTCAAATTGTCTAGAAATCCTCTCAGGTAGGATGTGTGTGTATCTTGGAGGTAACTAGTTGGGTTTATATTTATTCCTTATCTGAGAAGTCTTGCCTACAGATTTACCTGGTTTATGGGGTTGAAATTTTATGCCTCCTTTGGTTTTAAATATAAAATCTAGTTCATAGTGTAACTAAATATAAGATATGGTTTGTGTTGCAAATTGCACTACGAATTAGATCTTATATTAAGAATCATAGGTAGCAATAAGTTTTTTGATTATTGCATTTCTTACTAAAAGTAACAGGGACATATGAGCTTAGTAATTAATGGTTTTATTTCTTTATGTGAAGATTTTTTTATTTTTCCATTTTCGTTTGGCACACTTGTCTAGGAGTTTCGTTGAAATGCCATCAGTCAACTGGCGAGAGGTGGCTGACAACTGGTTTGGGGCTTGTTGTTGTTCATTTGGAGGCATAAGTGAGAAGCTGGTGGTCAAATATGCAAATTCTTATACTTGTGCGCCGGGAGTGTGCCTATTAAGCTTTACTTCTATTACTCTTTGCAAGGATGATCTTATAGAATATAACTTCCCTGAACCAGATGGAGAAGAGTGTAATTCTAAATCAGATAAATTTGAAGAAGGAACCAACAAATCCACAATTCATTCTGAGATATCTATGGAAAGATCTTCAATTTGCGGTGAGAGTGGTAAAATCGTAAATAATTCTGATGAGAGTTCAAGGTATGCAGATTCTGAGAATGGAAACCTTCATGCGAACTTGGGACATGAAGTTGGTAAAAAGCAATCTAATCGTGATGACTTCTCTCATTCATACCCAGATTCAAATGTCCCTGCAGATGAGGCCATGGCTCCCAGTTCTTGTTCTCAAATGACAAGCAATGTCGACATTCTTGAGAATGAGGACTTGCAACACCGATGCTGTGAAAATGCTAGAGAAGAACCTAGAGATGCAACAGCAATGGAAATTGTTGCGAGTCAGAAATCTTTCCTCAATGGCTTTCTTGAAGATGTTTTCATGGCTAGATCTTCCAATCTTTCAGAAGATATTGATTGGTGTGAGTTCACGTGCCCTCAGTGCAAGTCTGTTCTTGGAGCCTATCCAAGTTGTAAGGGCGACGCACCTGTAGATGGAGGAGTAAGATTGTTCAAATGTAATATTTCATCTTGTTTACCAGCTAGAGGATCTGGAGACTTGTTCAGGTTAGCAAAGATTTGTTTTTGTTTAATATTTTATGTTTTTGTTCTTTTTTTGTTTAATATTTTATTAATATCCTTTTGTTAGGAGTAAATTTTGTTTTCCTGTATTCCATTTGCTGTTGATTCTGATGAAATGGCTCTCATAGATTATGAATAATTCTTAAACTCTTGTACGGGTGATTTGATTTGATTAGTCTGCTTACTGTTAGAATAAATGGATGAAAGAAATTTTATGGAGAAATGCTACATTTTCCCCCTAACTATTTATACTGCAGTGATCATGTTTGGGTCTTTTAAGTGTGCTTCTTCCTGCCAATCTCTTCCCTATGGCAATTTATTAGTTGTTCAATATGTGATCTTAAAGATTTCCTAGTTGTCATGCAGTTATTGATTATGCGCTGCTAATCTAGCTCTGTTAAAATACCTGGAAGAGTTGACAGTTGGAGAATAAGTTCTCGGCATACTTGAAAGTTCGTAGTTTTTGTTTTTGATTGGGCTTGCCTCGTTCTGTAATAAAAAAAGAAACATTCAGGATGAAAGTTTACTGGGCCTCACCTCATTTGTGCACCCAAAAAAGAAAAATAATAATTCATAATGAAAGGAAAATGATACTCTTTAGAAACAGCAAGTTTCTAGATCTTGTGCATGAGTTCACCCACTCTTTAATTCCTTGCTTTTACTTTCCTTTTACTTCTCGTTGTCATAAGCCTTGAAGAATTAACGGAATATGATAAAAAAGAATACAAAATGAATTTTTTTCTAGTCGTTTGTTAAGTACTATTTTTTGAGCTAATTTGTTATGTTATGTATTGAACAAATTTTCAATGCATTAATTTTTTTACCAGGAAGTATACAATGGAAAAAATGTTTGCGAATAAGCTAACAGAGTGTGCAAATGATGAATCGTCATTTCGGTTTGTGGTCATAGATCTGAAAGCAAAATCCCCTACCCTGCAAATCACTCTTATAAATCCAGATACATGGTCAATTTCTGGTCGTTGTTTTACCACTGAGGACTCTGAAGTTTCTAAAGTACAACTACTGCCCGTCATCAAGGTGCTTTTTTCTGAATGCTGCTGTACTGCTAGAGAATTTCATTCAAGGTTAGTTATGAATTTATATCTCTTACAAATACAGTAATTAAGTCTCTTTTAGAATATGCAGCTGTTGCGTTTTCATCTGTTTATGTTTCTTTTGAGGCTTTCCATAATGGGCTTTGTTTTGCGACATGTTTCTCGCTCCCTTGTCTCTTACCTTAAATTTTTTTGACATTGCATGGTGTATATTTTATGGGGAGCGTTGCTTCATAATTATTCATGATTGACAATTTGACGTGCGATTTCATCCAACAACCAATAAAACATCCATAATAAGGCAAAATAGAATTCTTCTCTAAATACCAATTCAAGTTGGTGTGATTGGTAAGTACTTTTTCCCCTTAAGCATGGGGTTTTGAATCTCAACCCTTGTGTACGTAGCAACTTAGTTGGAGTATAGCTGTTCATTTGAGTATTCAGGTAAAAAGATCTCTGAATTATTATTTCACGTGTATCTCCAGTGAGGTCTGCTTTCTATGTGATAAACTCAAATGCAGAATAAGTGGTTATCTTGCCCTAAAGTAATAGCTACAATTTGTGCAGGATGAGTGAGGAATGGATAACAAATAACTCAGCCGAAAGTATTTTCATGCTGACTTGTCAAATAAAAGAATTGGTGGCGTCGTTGATGTCATCAAGGGATGCATACCCACCTTCATATGCGTCCCTTCAAGGATTATGTTTGGCATCTGTGCAACGGTAGTAATCTACTGTACAGAACGTCAGTTAACACCCTTGTGTACTTTTCAATTCTATAAATATATCCTTCTTGGAAATTGTCGTAGGAGAAATGGGCTGTATGAAATATGTGTTGTAGGCATTGGCATTTATTTATTCATGTTCATAGTGCGTAAACTGTTTCATTCATGGAGAAGATTGGATGCACTGAACCGGTACCAGCAAAAATGGGTTCCATATGGGCATACATATGCTATAATTTTGGGAGTACTACCGACTCCCACATCATTTTTAATATATTAATTGAATTCAATTTGTTAGAACTTAAGGTGAGTTGAAGGATGAAGATTGCCTCCTGAAAGTCGCTTGTATCTGTTCCTCGGACATCTTGTTTTTTAAAATTGCAATATCCGGTTGCTTGACAAAATTTAGCGCCTGCTTCAATTTCAACTTGGTACCATGTAATCTGCCTGAATTTTGTCCATATGACGGAATGTTCATTCATTAATGATCTCATCATTGAACTGGATTGTTATATTGTGTGATTTGTAAATAAAGTCGGCTTGACGCGGAGTCAGTGGGATTTCAAATTTTCCCCAATTGAATCTCATTCAGTGATGACTTCCTTTATGAAGTTAAAATATACAGGAGTAAAAATATTCATATACTTTTCTCAAATGTGCAACTAGCATTGGATACTCTTTTTGGATGTAAAAAAGTATATGAACTTTTTAAAAAGTATATGTCTGCCATCTCTCTCTTCTCCCCCTGTGCTTCCTTCGGTCTTAACCTCGTCGGAACTAACATGAGCTTGGTGGCTCCAACGAGGAGAGAATCCCTAGCGAGTGAGGCGTGGAGACTAATATAACAGTATGTTTTTGCGAATAATATAACAGTCATTATCAAATCTCACCCGATTCATTAATACTAACGATGATTTTCTAAACTCAAAATTCACAATAGATATGGTTATGAGATTAATTATTTTTATTGCATTGCCCTGTGAATTTTAATATCAATTTCCCTCGGGTCAGAGGCTCCATCAATCAAAGGGCTCGTTTGGACTCTAGTTTCAAAATCTAGGTTTTGCCCAACTACTTATATTTTTTAGAAAAATTATTCTGGAGATAAAACCTAAGTTTAAAACCTGCATTTTGAAAAGATTTTTTTGTTAAATCACATACTTTCTCGTAATTTTATCTTTTTCATTTTCTACTTTTTTTTTGTCTCGAACTACAATAACTTTTCAAATATAATTACCTTTCAAAATCTAGATTTTACCTTAAAATCCGTAAAACTTTTCTCAAAAATTCTATTTGCCAAAACCTAAATTTTACCTTAAATTTTGTAAAAGTTATTTTTAAATGGACTTCCAAACAAATTCAAGTTAAAGTCTTAAGTTAAGTGAGGATCCAGAGAGAGAATTGTTTTTCCCACTTGAAAAAAATTTTGGCCCTACTTGGGGGTAGGAAAATTCCGCGAACTTTGGAACTTAGAAGACGAATGCGTTTAAGATGCACATTGAACGACATGAGTTCAAGTCATGCGTTTGAAACTCGTCGACCGCCGTTTGCCTACTTCGGTGCCAGAATGAATCCCAAGTGTTTCTCGTATTTTGGAATTTGGGAGATATCGGTTGGCCGTTGGCGCAGTTTTACAGCAAGCGTACGCTTGAAAATCTAAAACGAAACTGAACACTGAACCACTCCTAAAAAATGCATCACTCCACAATTTTAACAGTTTTGGGCGTTGGTCGGTTTGCCATCTTAACCTCTTTTGTTGGCTCTTATCCTTTGATTTGAACTTCTATTGGACGAATTGTTTACTCACACTGATTTTCAATTCATTTCAGCTGTTCTTTCTCAGACGCTCTGGGGTGCTTCAGTAGTGCTCCCGAGTTCCAGTTGCTATGCTTTTAATAATTCGAGTCACATTGTTGATTTTGTATCCTACATTTTTATGCCATCAAAGTTACGTACTTTGAGTACGCTTTTTAGCATGCAATTTAGAGCTCCATAATCTATTGGTTTTACGGTATTTGCTGTTACTATGTACCTATGTTATGACGTTTGATGGAATTTATGGTTTGATAATTTTTGATGAAGTTGCTATCTCTTAACCCGGTAATCAGAGTAGCTGGATTGGGCAGACTTTTGAATATGACGCAAAAGGGATGGTAATGCTCTCAATCTGTTTGCGATATGTCCATAGGTGTCTTAAGGCCCATATATGAATAATTTTCTTCACACTTCAGCGTCATTCTAGTTCTAGGTATAGTAAGTTAGCCACTTTGCGCTGCTGCAGGAATCTGACTTGGCGGTTCGATTTTGCAAAGATGTAGAGACTAGATCACAAACGGTAGTCCATGATACCATGCCTTAAAGAACTTCGTTGTTTTCTTGCTCTGCTTTATTTATTTTCTTGCCTTGTGCATATATAATTGCATTTCTTCATTTATCTGATGCATGATATGTTCAGAAGTTCATTGTTTAATTTCCTTTTTCAATCATCTTCTCTAAACCCTTAGGCACTATCTCTATAATATGAACCACGAATGTCATGGAAAATTATAAGTTAAGAAAACAAGTATTTGTTTCTCATTCCTTTTATTAAGAATACTAGGTCAGAAGGATAGCTTCCTCTTCTTTTTCCTTTTTTCTTTTTTTTACATTATATCAGGACGTCTCTGATACTCTGCTTTAGATTTACTTTGGAATAGGTCCTCTTTTAGGGGAAAAGGGAAATAAATTATGGACTCATTTTAACTGCTGTTAATGCAATCACAAAGTGATCCCCAAGTATTGGTGGATCTTATATCTTACCTAGATTTACGTATCCTAGTCAGGTCTCAAATCAAGACAGTGTAATATGTGTGCACTGAATAGTTCTTGCGGGATACTTGATTGCTTGGGTTTTCTTGCTTCCTATTTTTTTGCTACTAAGGCACCAACTTCATCTAGTATTTAATGTGCACTTCTTTTCCTTTATACGTTTGTTGATTTCATTAGCTGACACCAAAACCATTTAGGGATATGTTGATTTTGGCCGATATGATAAATTGAACTACTTTGCTGCTGGATCAGGCCAATCTGATTTCGTCCAAGTAAGTTTCTTTAGTCCTTTCTATCTTGTGAAGTATAAACC
>JANTPZ010122492.1:0-13055 GCA_025593235.1 Vachellia pachyceras | reverse complement strand
TCAGTTTGTGAGCCATTTAATTACACAGGAGACCAATGCAAATCAAGATACTACGGAGATAAGCTTCCTGAGAAGATATCATTCTTACAAAGCAAACTCAACGGTTCAATTTTCACACTATATGATAATTACAGGGTCCACAAAAACATCAACGAAAATCATCAAAAATACGGTAAGCAAATATATGTGTATATATATAACATTAAAAAATAAAAAGGAAAACAACAACACTATTTATGTATACGTTTGAAAAATGGCTCATATCTTTATTTAGCTTATAAAAAATACTTTGATCTATTGTAAACTTTATAGTTTACTGCCTGGTTACGCCTTACTCAGACTCATACTTTTGAATGATAATTAAGACTATGTTCTAAACGGGAAACTCATATTAAGGATAACATGTAACATCATTTACATTGAATATTATGAAATGGGTCATATCTTTATTTAGTTTATAAGAAATACTTTGGCCTATTATAAATTTTTTAGTTTTCTGTCTAGTTTTGCCTAACTTACACTCATACTAATTTCGAATGCTATTTAATACTCATTCCTTAACGGGAACTTATATTAAGGACCAGATGCAACATCATTTATATTGAATATTATATTGATTTGGATTTGAATTTTTTGAGATGGGCTTTGTTTGCATAATGGTGTACAGGAATCACAAACATCGAGGATGCTTGTTATAAGCGGGAAGAGAACAGTGTGTGTGAAGATAGAAGCAAGTATTATTATTTTGATGGATGGAAGCATCTGACTCAAGTCTCATGTGAGATTGCTATGAATGAATGCTTCAACGGAACCCTTAGCATTTGTGCACCTTACACTCTTCTTCAGTTGGCCAACATCCATACACCAACATCAGTTATAGAAAAATGAAAATATATATTCATGTATCATTATCATTAGTACTTGTAATTTTTTTTTTATTTTGGTGTAAGTTGAAATGATTGTTTAATTTGTTTCCAAATTAAAAGTGATTGCACATCATTCTTTCTTACTTTCATTCAGTCATATCCTTTCAGGATTCTGATTTCTGTATTTTGTGCAAGTGCAAATTAATCCATTTATTTTTTTTTTGAAAAATTATTACACATCATTCCAAAAAAGCCATTTCACAACAAATTAAAAAAATTTACCAGTCTAGAGAGTGGTGGGCTTTAAGAATTAGTATAGAAAAAGACTTTACTACAGTAGTTGATATTAACTAGTTTAGAAAAGGTTAACCAATCCTAAAACATTTAGAGTACAGAAAATCACACTTTGAACACTAGCTAGTTAATGACAAAGAGATGTGAGAAAATCGTGTAATAATTATAATATGTAAGATAACAAATTGAGATTTTGAAATTCAAGTAAAAATTCTAAATTGCATAATGGCAAATGGGCCTTTTTTGCCGGAGCTTTGGCAGTTGGTAGTGGACAGTCCCCGGCATGGGGTGGTAAACCTTCTTTTAAAAAAACAAAAGAAAGAAAAGGGTATTTTTTAACTTTTTACTTGAATTTCAAAATTTCAATTTAGGATGTCATATGTTATTGTTTTCATACAATTTTCTCACATCTTTTTGTCATTTTATATTTTTTGGATTCTTTTATTATCATTTTCCTTTGGTCCGTAGAGAGTGCTAGACTACAACAATTAGTGTAGAAAAATATTTTACAAGTTTAGAAAAGCTTAACCAAACAAAAAAAAAATCATATTTTCTACACTTGTTTATGTCTATAAAAGTTATTCTTAATTACAAATATATAATTGAAGATCCTCTTAATTTCTTATTTTATTTCTATATCCCTGCACAATTTATTTTTTTATTTATTTATTTTGTGAATGGAAATGTGATCCATTTATTAAAGTTGATCAATGTGAGAATTGATATTTAACCTTAAATAATGAAGGAGGCACCTAAAAAAAAGGGAGTAATAACAGGAATCTAGATCAAGTGGGCTTAGCCCATTAAAGTATTGGGTTCATTCTTTGAATAGATTTAGACAAAATATATTCTTCTTAGGATTGTCTCCATTAGGAAGATAAATGTACTTAACAAAAAAATTTATTCCTTTATGTTCTTAATTTGCAATGGATTTATCATGGAAGTTCTGTCACTAATTTGCGACTGATTATTAGTGACGGAATTTCGTTGCTAATTTTTTTAAAGTGTTTGTGCAATTTTTTAAAATTTTTTATTTTTTTCAGAATGCACTTTTTTCATAATGGTCTAACATATGAATTCATTATCGATGAGGATGATGTGAAACAATTCCTTTCGCTGGAGGACCTCGATATAGCATGGCTTCAGTTTGCAATCTTGTAAGATTTTTATATTCATATCTTCATTTGATGATGTCATTTTTTAGGTTTTATATAATTCACTATTTCTTTTATTATTTAACTCTTTAATAGAACCTTCCACAACATATGTGTCGACGTTTCTAGAGATAATTTGTATGGATTTATATGTCTTGCGAATACAACAAGGAGTTATAATTTTCTAGAACACAGAGTGCATTATATTGGGAACACAATAAGAGCAGACATTAATACAAAGCCGTGTTACCTAGCGCCAATAATTGAAACGTATGGAATTATAGTTATCCATTTAACACATTTAGCCGAATTAGTAATAATTAACTTGTTTTGCTAACTTCATCTTCATTTATATGTGCTGTTGTGATCATCATTGGAGTCTTTGTGTTGTCTACCCCCTTGTAAATGCTGTGTATTGGTTTGATCCGTTGGCAGGCAGAAAGGCAGTGGACGACCAAAAATACGTCTTTGATACGTAAGTTTTTCCATTTGTAAATTATTGCTTTAAAAGATGTTTAAATATGTTGTTTTCATATGTAACGATTGTCAATTCAATCACAGCGCACTCAAGACATATTGATTTATGGGCGGTAAACGTGAAAGTAGAAATAAAACCACAAAGTGGTCTTATCCAAAAGTAAGTACTTTGACTTTAAATTCTTTCCTTGAAAGTTGTTTTATCCCTTTATATGTTTTAACAATATGTTTTTTTATCTTTAGTGCCCTCAACAATTAGGCAATACTGAATGCGGATATTATGTCATCAGTTACATGTATAGTATCATTCAAAGTGGATTGACTATAGATTTAGAAAATGTAATACGTAATCTATCAATTGATAAGTTAATCGTTTAGATTGATGAATTTGAATTGGTCTAATAATTGTTTTTACATTTGTAGATTTTTTATAATAACGATGCTTACATGGCTGATGACATTGATTTGATCAAAGATTTGTTGGCCAGACGTCTTCTTGATTTGTAAATAATGCTTATTTCTTCAAGGTGAATATATATAGTTCCTAACTCTTCATGTCGACTTTTATAGGGTTAATTAGATTGATGAATTGTGTTACTTTGCCACAAATATACAATGATCTTTGCTCAATAAATGAGAAAATTACTTTTGTGTTTCGCTGCCACAAGGACTTGGCTTAGGTAGATATATACGTCTAACTCTTGATGAATTTTGTGTTTCTCCGCCACAATGACTTTTGTTTTAAACTTTGATATGTTTATTATGTCTGAACTTGATCTTGTGTACAAAATGGAATTACTTACTACAAACTGAATCAGATGTACTAAAGGGATTAAATAAAATTGATTAGAACGTTTTTTTAAAAAATATACCTATGACGCCCTATAACGTAGGTCTATCCTACGGCGCAATATAGGGCGCCGTAGGTCTAGCCTACGTCGCCTTTTATTATATATGGCGTCGTAGCACTTCACTTTCTACTCCTTTCACATACACACCCCTTAAAAAAGGTGTTAATTGGGTTAAAAATTGGGTGTAAAAAATACCTTTTGTAGTAGTGCTTAATTGTGGTTTTTTTTTGGATAAACCTAACATTCAAATTATGATGTAGCATAGCAAGTAGTTTAATTTAATACACTGAAACTTGTGCACCAGTTCACAGGGATGAATTTCCCTCAGCGAGTATTTTTTTTTTTTTTGGAGGAGTTTGTAATCAAAATTATGCGAAATCAGCCACAGATTGGTGACAGAAGAAAATTATTACGTCTCGGATCTCTTGTTTTTTTAATGATATATAAGAACTATATGGTTTAATTGCAGATATTAAGGAATTAATCACTTCCTTCAACATGCCTTTTCCTCATTTTGTTCAAGCTGAATTCTCAATTAGTGAATTTATGATGATTTGAAATTAGTAAAATGAATTGAGATGTTGTTAATAACTTTTCAAATATAGGAATTAATCATTTCCAAAGGAAGGCAATGGAGATGATGGTGGTAGAGAGAGATAAGAGGAAAGGAAGGCAATTTTTAATGAAATTTTCGTGCGAACTGGACCTTATTATTTGTGTACTCTCCAACTGAAATGTTTCAATTGCCTTTTTTATGGGCCTTACATGACTTTTAAAATTTCTCTCCCTGGAGTTTATTTTTTCTCTCATACGATTTTTAAGATGAAGTGTGACCAACAGAAGTCAGTTTGAGCATTTTGATTGGAGAGAGTATAAATGACGTGATACACTAATAACATCTAAGAGCCTTTTCATTTTCTACTGATTTCAAAAATGACAATTCAAGTTCCCACATACATTTCTACGGCATTATCATCAGTATTTGTCACATTTCTCTCTCTCATTTCCTATTTTCCAAATTCTTTTAGGAGAATAATAGAAAAGGACCATTGAAATGTAGAAAGGATACATCAGGTGTCCAAAAATATGGACATTGAAATTTGATGAAAATACACTAATGCCCTTGACTTATTATTACATATACTCATGTAAACTGAAATAGCAATCAAAATTTTGCTTAGGGGAAACCCATTTCTTTGCAAGTTCCAGGTACAAATTTTTAAATGGCAAATTCCTTAAAACAAACTTGTTATTACCTACTAGTTGCAATTCATTAAATTGAAGTTGTAATAAAAATTTACTAAGAAAATTCTCACTTCCTCACAAATTCTGAAGTACATATATTCAAATAACAAATTTCTTGAAATTATTTTGGTTTTAGCCAAACTCGGGTTACAATTCATTAAAATCAAGTATAGATAATAACAAATCAGAGCATTATTGTATTTTAATCAAATTTCAATATTCCTGTTTAATCAACAAGTTTTGACAATTTCAGTGGTTTTTCATGTCCATCTCTCAGTTTTTTTGTGAGGGATTTTTCTTGTATATATGTTTGGCACTGAATAAAAAAAAACAACCATTCTCCCCATCACAACCCCATGCATGTGTGAAAAGCCATGTGAACCAAAAGAATATTTTCAAAATAGTCAAGGGACCACAATCTAAATGAATATATATATATATATGCCCTTGTCCATGCCTACTACACATCACTTTAGTTGGTGGTGTCAAAGGCTAGCTAATTAATGACATATGGAATTTAAGTAAATTACAACTAAACTCCCATAATTTGCTCTTTATTTTAATGATTACATTCTGCGTATATATAATTGGAATCCATCGTATCCATAAATTTATCAATAAAAAAATCAGTCAATAATAAATGCATAACATATATATAATACTTTAAAATTAAATGATTGACTTCATTTTCCTTAGGTGATCACTAAACTTTTTTCCAAAGTCTCACATAGTCAAAGGGAGGCCGGGATTTGGGGTGCTCTTCGGATCTCGATGTGTTTAAAGCTCAATAATTCAAGCATAGTTAAATCTAAATCAACTCAATTATGTTTAAAATAATATGATTTGATCAAAATATACAAAAATGTTTACATATAATCCTAAAAAAAGGTAATATTTCAGTAAAAACATTAATATATATATGAGTAAATTGAATATTCATATGCATGGATAAACACACAATCATATACCATATATAACTGTCTTTTATTGAGATTTTCTCAAAAAATAAACACAAATATTAATGACTAAAATACTCTTACTCACATGTCCAAATATGTCATATTTAAAATTAAATCAAATAGCACAAATCATATTAACATTAACATTATCTAACAATTTAAAATCAGATTATTGTATTTAGTAAGAAATTTATTTTTGAAAGTTAAAAAGGATACATTTTTAATTTAATTTATAAGTCATAATTTAAGAAATTTATTTTCAATTTTATAGAAAGTCTATTTTTTATGATTTTGATTTTTCAAATATAATAAAAATAAATTATATAAATTGATTTTCATAAATCTAGCACAACAAAATCCATTTTTAAAATCGTAGTTATGAATAATTTTTATTCAAAATGCATTAGCCACCCAATACTATTATTATAGACCAGATACGACAGATGCCAAAGGCCATATGGATACGTCACGGCTGACGAAAATTTTAATTTATTTGGCAAATAAAATTATGCAAATCCCTATTTGAAATTGCACTAGCTTGAAGCTAATTAGCTATATATATATATAGCCTTGAATTAAAAATTAAATCCAAGGACTAACATGTTATATATTATAGATTGAGTTAGTGTTATTATTTGTCTTTAACTTTGCACGAAGTTTGATTTAGTCTTTCAAATTTTAAATTTATAGTTTTGGTTGTTATAATTTCATTGAGACTTGTATGTGTAGAGGTGTTAATTATCATTGTTAAATATATGGATAAAAATAAAATTTGTTAGAAGTATAGTGATTGAAATCAAAATCCTTTTGTCCTATACTTTTAACCAATTTTGGTTTTAGTCCCTATGCTTTTAATGGATTTTGATTTTAGTTACTATATTTAATGATGTTAACTAAAACCATTAAATATACAAGTTTTTATGAAATTATAGGATCAAAGCAATAAGTTTGAAACTTGAGGCACCAAAATTAAAATTTATGCAAACTTAGGGGATCAAAATAATATCATCTTCGTTTATTTATATAAGAGTCATTTAACTTTTTTGGTAATATTAATAAAGCAAATTAATAAATCTATCTATCATTTTTATTTAAACTAATTTGTGTGACTTATAAAATGATATATAATCTAACAATAAATATAAAAATTTTAGAATTTATGTTATAAATAAGTTACTTATTTAGTTTTTCATCTCCCCAAAATATTATAATTAAATTATTTATTTAGCTTTTATTATTATCCAAAAAAGTTAATTGACTCTTATATTAAAGAATAAAACTAGCATTATCCCTTATAGAATTTTCTTGTCCATCCAAAAAGCAGTAATAATATTTTTCTTCAATTTTCTATCTCCCTATCTTCACTCCCCTCATTTTGTTTCTTTTAATTTTTTATTCTCATCTAAGGTATTTTCA
The DNA here is from genome assembly GCA_025593235.1 of Vachellia pachyceras. Classification (NCBI taxonomy): domain Eukaryota; kingdom Viridiplantae; phylum Streptophyta; class Magnoliopsida; order Fabales; family Fabaceae; genus Vachellia; species Vachellia pachyceras. The sequence continues at coordinate 5,793 of JANTPZ010122492.1, read as the reverse complement.
TAAGATTAAATTTCCTCATCTAAGGAGAAATCATAATTTTACTTTGTGTCTGTACAACTATTTACATATTATTCATTGAAATATTTAGAGAGGACTAAAAAATTTAAACAGACAGTAGCAGTTAAAACAAACCCCATGCGTGAATAATTAAAATGTTTTAGAAATATAATCTTTGTCTTCTTCTTAATCAAAACTTTAGTATTATGAATTTTAAAAAAATTTAAAATATTTACTGCGAACAACTATGCTTTTTTTTTTAAGTTTTTGGTCAAAAATACAAAAAAATTATTTTATTATTAAAGTTTGAATTATACAAATAGGCTCAAGATCATTACAGGCACCTATGCACTCATTTAAAAAATCGTTGAAAGAATAATTTTATATAATTAAAAATAAATATATGCGAGATATTTTATTTTGTTAAAACCACTCCAAAAATAGTTACACGCTATATCAACTACAAAACAAAGCGTGAATTGTATACAAATACAAGTACGTCCACTTTTACTCCAAAACAATAAGCACGTGCTATATTATGAATAGTGCCTTTTCATATGAGTGAAAAACTTCTTCAAGCTCATGAAATTGAGTTATAATCTGGGTTTGAATAATTACAAAAGAGGAAAAAGACATCCTTAGCCACTCATCATTCGTACATTTCTTTTTCATATTTCAATTTAAATAACCGGGGGCAATTGAATCTTTTCACATTTAAAATTAATCCAACTTGTATCCTATGACACTTCAACTCAATGTCATAATTTTGAACAATCTAGTGGTTAATTTTTGTGTTATTTGGAACCTGTACCTAATTTTCAGTATTGCCAAAACTTCATTCATGTTTTTGTTGATACTGTTATATTGTTTATAATAATAACTATATATATATATATATATCTCAAGGAGTGATACTTTATTTTTTGTTATTTAACCATTCAGTATCCGGAGGTTTTTCTGGATCATATTAACAAGTGTTCAAGCAATCCACTAATCTGAATAGGGATTCTGTCAGCCCGCTTTGGGGGCTCCCCTCCAAGAGAAACTCTCTCCACTTTACCATACCTTAGGATCAAACCCGGGTATAGTTGAAGTGGAGTGCATGCCCCTTCCAGCTGCGCCAGCTTCCATTGGTTAAGGAATGGTACTTTATTTATAGGGTTAGGATGGTTTTTATCTCTCTAAAATATTTTTTTTTCCAAATGCATTAAGCAACTAAAAGTATTTTGTGATTTTTCCAAAATCTTAAAGTATTTTGTAGTACAATGTTACTCTTGACAATATAGATTGCTAGTCGCATATTAAAAAAATACTTTAAAGTGTTAAAAGAATTAAACAAATTTTAGCATGTTGATCCAATTGAAAAATATTTTAGGCCCCCTTTTGGTTGGATGAATTTCAAGAAATGGAATGGAATGAAAATTTTTTTAGGGTGTGTTGTTTGGTTAGCACTGGAATGGAAAATAAGTTGATGTGAAAATTTTTGTTTGGTTGAGTTAAAATTGTAGGAAAGAGAGTAGAAAAATTGTATCAAGTTACTATACTGCCCTTAATAACAAATATAAAATGTTTTTATAACTATAAATATTTGTTGATAAAAAATCAACTTATTTATATTTATGCTTTAATATTTAATTATCTAATATTTAAATATATATTTATTATTAATTATATATTTATATATGTATTTAATATATATTTATTAATTATATATATTTACATGGGATGAGGTGAATTTTCACCTCATCCTCAGCAAATGGACTGAGGATGAGGTGATAATAATTTAGTCCATTCGAATGAGTTGAGGATGAGCTCATCTTTTCTGGCATCCTTCTTCATTGTTCCTTCATTTTTCGTTCTTCTTTCTTCCATTCGAAGGTGCTCAAAGCTTTATCATAATATAATTATATATATATATGTATCTCACAACAACCAAAATCTGTAGATAGAAAATCGTGATTACACTCTGTTCCTCTTTTCTCTCTGTCTCCGGCGGTAGTGGTTGCTCCCGTTTCAAGTTTTATTTACAATGGCATGTCCGGGTAAATACGTTTTTTACCGCTTCAATCGCGCTAATGAATTTGCGTTCCCACCATTTTAGGTGGGAAGAGAGCTTCCCACCTTCGCATGAAAATTGGTCGCCGTCGGAATCCGTTTTCTATTTCCATTGTTGAACCAAATAGCCACCGCCACTGAAAAATCTTGATTTTCCTATTTCCGCCACTGATTTGCACTGAATCAAACGGGACCTTATAGTGTTGAACGAATTACAACACATTTTAAGATGATAAATGGAGCTAAGCGTTTGTCTATATTATATTCAAAAGGGTCAGATTTATTTCTTTACTAGTATATTAAATATATTAATTATGTTCTGAGCCGCCCCCTTATTCATGGAATGTTATTATTATTACTTTAATATATTGTTATTAACTTGACCAGAGGAGACTCTCTTTGTTTTTTCCCGAAACTTTCCCACGAGATTCAATGGTTTTTTTTGCTTATTATTTTATGGATATAGGACCCTTTAGATAAACAGTGTAAGAAATAATTTTTTATGTAATGACTTTTAGAAAAAAGAATGTAGGGTAAAAATTAAAGATACGATGTAATTTATGTTTGAATTTTAAATAATAGAAGTGACTTTTTACTGAAAAAGAAAATTTATTTGAATAAATATTTAAGATGTAAGTTTTTATGAAAAATGATTCAAAATCACATGAGTCCTATTAAAAAATATATATAATTTTATATATTATGATAATTTTAAAAAAATAAAATAATAAAAATAAAAAATATTGTAAAGTGGAATGCATTCTAGAGAATCGCTCATAGCCGATTTCCATCTACTTTTCTAACTGAATGCACACATTCTGATTAAACGTATACCTAAACCACCAATAATAGCATTTTATTTGGATGATGTTTTTGAGAATTGTGACGTGTAGGATTCGGTGGCATGCATTTAAAAGGTATTGTTTGGAAAATTCCGTTTCCCAGCGGAATATGTAAGTTGAGATAAAACTATCTTAAAATTCGTAAAAACTATCTCGAAATCCATAAAAACTATTTTGAAATCCGTAAAACTATCTATAAATCCGTAAACTCCGTTATTCCAACGAAGTTTCCAGCCAAACATACACGATAATAATCCCAGAGAATCATTAATAAAAGATAATAAACCACCAATAATAATAATAATAGTTTATTTGCAACTTTTGATGTATATCTAAGAGAAAAGGTTCAAGGTTAAATCTAACGATACATATAAATATTTTAGAATATATATTATAATTAATTGATTTATTTAATTTCTTTAATTTTTTTGAAAAAGAATCAATTGACTATTAGATTAAACATGGAAGATAGAATTGAATTATCCAAACTGACTTTTTTAATTTTATGAAGGTATTACTTTTTGAGATTTGGAGCGTAAAGCTTTTTCACTTCTTCTAATAAATTAAACTTTTATTTTTGAACTGTTATTACTTTTAATAGATTTTCTTTACTTCTTTTTGTTTTTAAATAATTCTGTGTTTGAAACTAATCATTTTTAATTTTAAACTGTAAAATTTTGTCTCTCCAACAAATTTATTTACCAAAATTTAAACTTTTATCATTATTTTTACAAGAATGATACCACTTACCACCTCAATGAATATCTCTTTGGTTCATTTTTGAACTATAGATTTTGGTTGATTGGTAGGAAGTTCTCGTGCTCAGGGAACAACTAATTATGTAATTAACAAGTAGAATTTAATTTTATAAAACGTCAAGTTAATAAAAAAAGAAATACAAATATTTTAAAAATGAAATTCATCATACAAATTTTAAATAATTTAATGTAATGTTATGCTTTAAGTAAAGAGAGAAATACCTCCTCAAACACCTCTTTTTCTTAAATATTGCTATGAAAACCACTTCAAAGTTAGACTCTAACTTTTAGTAAATATTTTTTATTCCGTAATTTACAATTTAAATTATGCTCCGGCAAGGAGTCCTTATATTTTATTTTCCGAATTCCCAGGTTAATAATTAGCTAATGCAATTATCTTATTTTTCAAATATACATAAATTAAATTATGCGTTATTTTTCGTCAGCCGTGACGTTGCCATATTGGCCCGTCGTTTGTCGTATTTGTTTTGTGATTGGTGTTTACCAGCATTAGCTTGCATGTCGTAGTGAGAGAGACCCTTTCCCTTCACTTGTCTTCTATCGTTGTCAAAAGCGACAAAACGATTCAGTGTTAAAGCATCTTCTATTTCTCTCATTGTTCAGTCTTCTCTTTTCTTCTGATTTTTCGCACTTCTGCTGCTGGTTGGTTTTCTTGTTCGTTAACTAGTTTTAATTTTTAAAAGCATTTCACGACTGGTTTTTCCTGCAATTAGCTTTCGGCGTGAAGTTATGTGGGAATCACACCTACGCACTTTCAGTTTCCAATTTTCAATATCCACGTTTCTATTCCTCATTTGAGGATTGTGTCGTTTCATGTTGTAGTGACTCTTGCCCAATCAGAAGACTGAAAACAGAGCTATTTTCAACATCATTGGCGGGAAAGATGGCCTTTGAGCCATTAATTTGGTATTGCCAGCCAGACAAGAACACCGTCTGGGCTAATTTAGTAGATAGTGCTTTTGGGTCCTATACACCATGTGCAATGGACACTCTTGTGATCTCTTTCTCCAATTTGGTTCTGTTTTGCCTTTGTTTATACCGAATATGGCTGACTATTAGCAATGCCAAAGCTCAAAGGTTTTGCTTGAGCTCAAATTACTACAATTATTTTCTGGGGTTGTTGGCTGGTTACTGTGCTGCTCAACCTTTACTGAGATTGATATATGGCATTTCTGATTTCAACTTGAATGGAGAATCTGGTTTTCCTCCGTTTGAGGTGCGTACATGTTTTCTGAAACATGTTTAGCAAAAGTGATAGTTGATGGGTTTAGTTCATCATGTGTATTTGCAAAGTGGAGTCTTGAGTAACACTTCAGTTTCTGTGCCAGATAACAGGTCTGATCATTGAAGCACTAGCTTGGTTCTCAATGTTAATTCTTATTATCATGGAAACGAAGATTTATATAAAGCAATTTCGGTGGTACGTGAGGTTCGGAGTCGCATATGTTTTGGTGGCAGAGCTTGTAATGCTTAATCTTCTTCTGTCAGTGATAAATTACAGCAGCAGGTTGGTTTTTTGTTTAAGTGTTTTACTTCTAGGGCCAATACTATCTCTGCTTATTTTCCTTTGCATGAAGCAATTATATTTGTAGGCATTGATTGCTTGTATCTTTTGTCATGCTTTGGTATATGTGATTCAATCTGATGGAAGAATCACTGATGCCATGATATGTGCATTTATGAAAAGCAAGCTCAGTTGTGTTGGCATATGAAAAGATAGTGGAGTGTCAGTGTTCCTTTAGCTTACATCTTTTCATAAATCATAATAGTATTATTGAGTTGTTTGCTGAAAGCTTCCAGACTTCTAGTTTTGTTTGGTAAGTTGGTTAAGGTCAGGTTATTATTCTAAAGAACAGAATATGGATATGTTCTCTAATATATTCTTTTCAGTGTGAGTGAATGCATAATCATATAGCACCCTTTTGAGGTGATCTTTTGTTGAAAAATCATAACATTCTCATTCATAATTCAGGAATGCAACTTTACTACCGCTTTAAAGTCTTCCTTTTTCCTTGTCTCTAAATCTCTCTGTTACCTTTCACAAGAGAATGTATTGTCCTCCAATGATGTATCTTCCTTTCTAACAAAAGTTTCAATCCATTTCCATAATCAGTATGATT
>JANTPZ010122491.1:0-11553 GCA_025593235.1 Vachellia pachyceras | reverse complement strand
AATGGACCCAAGTTTTAAAATATTTATCAAATGGTCCCAGAGGTGTTGTCAATTTAGCTCATGGTGTTGTCAAGGGTTGTCACGTGACAACACCATGCGCTGCATTGACAACATCATGCGCTGTATTGACAACACCTCTGGGACCATTTGATAAATATTTTAAAACTTGGGACCATTTGATAAATAAGTCCCTTATGTGGGACTGTACAGTAAATTTCCCAATTAAAAATTCTCTTTTCCTGTTTATTTGTGTCGTTTAGCTATTTTGTAGCTTAGGGTGCCCTTTTTAAAATATCAATTGTGGCCGCGGCAGAGAAATGTTTTTATTATTCACGAGGTAAATGTGTGAAGAAGATTATCTCGTTTTATCGAAAAACATTGTTGAACGCACGTTGTGCTTTTCCAAACGCATTGCCAAACAAATCGTATGTGTTTGTTTGGTAATTCGTTTGGAGAACTTTTTACTAATTATAAGGTAAGTATGTGAGAGGAGTTCTGTCTCGACTTGTGTACAATGTGATTGAGAATATGTTACCAAACAAGCAGATAAATTGAGAAATGATACTGGTAAAATTGGTATAATAGGACTTCAATATGTGGGAATTAGTGGTATATCAATTCTAGTTGTGTAAAGGGAGTGAATGAAATAAATGACAATTTTATATTTTTTTAGGGTGTCTTTGGAATAAGAATTAACATAAAAATCATCAAGCAACTTGTTTAACAGTGATGTGACCAATTGATTGTTGTTTTTAAAAACACTATGTTATATGCACCACAATACACAACATATTTTATCATGTAAGACGCTTTTGGAAAAAAACATTTGAGGATTTGTATGCACATTATGTTAGAAATTATGCTCTAGGGGTCAATCATTGTACCTCAGACATTATTTATTTTAATGTATTTTTTTCATTTAATTATCATATATTTTACATGTTTGTTATGATAATTGCATGCATAAACGAATTATGAATATTGTCTTAAATGTCCCTGGTTGGTTGTCTATGCGGGAGTATAGATAAAGTAAGACTATTATGACTTTGATAAGGTATGGATATACGAGTCAAAGTCATAGGCACTTGTAAGAGTATAAGGTGCTGGACCGACCCGCTATAAAAAAGCTGCATAGATTAAGTCATTAGCTTATCTCATATGTAGTCACGTCACAATGCCCTTTGACGTTAAATCATCATGGATTCCTACATGAGAGTCGCTAAGTTTTGACTTAGTCAAAAGTCACCTTCGACCAAGTGATGATAAAGGCTATAGTAAGGCTTAGGGGTCTTCATATGGAGGAATGTGAGTGATCAAGATGGGATTTGTCCCTCACATTAGTTGAGAGGTATTACTGGACCCCTTGATGAGTGAGTATGAGAAATGTATGGCCATACTGTAATGAAAAGGAGTTTTTATTTCCTTGATCAGACTATTTAGGGATCGAGAAAGTAATGGTCATGCATAGGAGGATGACGTCATCCATACCTCATCCTTAACCGAGATATCGTGTGACAAAAGGAACGTAATGTGATTGCATGAAAGGTTGCGTTGTGTTAACGATCCCCATATGATTTGGGTAGTCGTAATGTCTTGCTAGATACCGCTTGTGACTTGTGGGCTAATGTTGAGTTTAGCCCACTGCCAACTTCATATGGGCCTACAGGGTCGTACGCAAAAACAGTCCAACAAGAGCTTTAATTCTAGGGTTTTTTCGAATTATATATATATATAAATTTCAAATGACAATAATATTATATGTTAGTATTTAATTTATTTGATAAATTAAATAACTGAGATTAATGTTCAGATTTAATTTATAAAGATAAATTAAATTCGTTAGCTCACTATTTGGATTAATTATATATGGATATGATTTGATTAAATCAGATTAATCCAAATCAGAATTGCAAAACTAGAATTTCACTTTTCGAATTTCAAGATTAATAAAGATTAATCTTGAATATCTTTTGAATTTGGAATTTCGAATTTCAAGATTAATAAAGATTAATCTTTTGAATTTGGAATTTCAAATTTCAAGATTGATAAAGATTAATCTTGAATATCTTTTGAATTTGGAATTTCGAATTTCAATATTAATAAAGATTGATCTTGTATATCTTTCTGAAATTCAAATTTAAAGATTAATCTTGAATATCGTTTTAAAAAATTTGAATTTCAGTATTATTAAAGATTAATCTTAAATATCTTTTTGAAATTCGAATTTCAAGATTAATAAAAATTAATCTTGAATATCTTTTCAGATCTAAATTCAAATTTTAAAGATTAATTAAAGATTAATCGCAGATTCTAGAAGCTCTCCATGAATTCTACAAATATTAGGACTCATGAGTAAGATAGGTATGAGAAATTCGAATCTGACCATGAGCTACTATAAACCTTAGAGGGAGAGTGAGACGTGAGAGGCGTTAGCACACTACGATTGTTGGGAACTGTTCGCATGGATACCGGTAGAGGGAGGCGATCAAAGAAATGTTGGCTCCTTGTGATCGTAATTAAGAATGCAAAAGGTCTCGTTGAACCTGAAGAGATCCAAACGTAAGAAACTTTCAGATTCAAAACGAAAAATGTATGTCTCTATCTCTTTGATCTAAACGCATTTAACAGATCTATAAGGGGATTAGAAAATTTTAAATTCCTCTGGGTATACGTTCTAATCCCAACACATTACCCCTTGTAATAATTAAAAATGAGGTTTATGAAAATAAGACAAACATCATGATCTCCCTTTTCATATGGACTAGAAAATTCTTTAGTGTATAGAATAGAATGAACAAAAAAAAACAACTGACTTTTTGTTTAGCGAGTTGGTTTCTCTCTCTTGGTAAGCGTGTCACATGTTTGTTTTCTATATGGGGGAGTCTTGCTGCCGAAAACTTCCTCCGGACAGAACGTCGGAAATAGGATTTCCGATTATAAACTCCAAAAAGTCAAAAAAAAGAAGCAATTGATGACGCCTTGATGTCGGATAAAATGGAGGATGCGGAGGGGTGTCTGGAAATCAACCCAAACGGAAGGATGTGCTCAAAGGAAGCAGCTCAGAGTGAAGTAAACAAATCTCTGTCATACAAAGAGTCATTGCTAGGCTTCCAAGGAGGAGAGTTCAATGGAGTAGCTCATGGGAATAGAGTAGCTGAAGATGACCCTCTCTTATCTGATTTACTAGATAAAACTTGGCCATTACCTATTCCGTTAGCTGAAATGGAGAAATTAATGTCCATCTATCCAGTGGTACATGAAATTGAAGAGGAATATAATGAGAAGTGTCAGCCATGGAACAATGCGTTGATAATTTCGATTCTGGGAGCCACTTTTAACGTTTATATATTAAAGGAACGGTTAAGTTGACTGTGGGGATTCAATGACTATGATCTAATAGATATACCAAATAATGATTTTTTGGTTAAGTTTAGCAAGGGGGATGAAAGCTGGGGAGTGAAATACAAACGGATTTTGTTTGAAGGTCCTTGGGTTATCGCCCATCACACCCTGCTTGTTCAACAATGGAATCCTTATTTGATCCTTCATAATCCTTTGGGGCGAGCAGTAGTTTGGGTTAGGATCCCACATATCCCTATTCACTGCTACTCAAGGAAATATATTTGGAGGTTAGGAGACACAATAGGCAAAACACTCAAAGTGGATTTACACACCTTGTCAAGCACAGAGGAGAATGATGCTAGAGTGGAACGGGGACGATTTGCTAAAATCTGTGTTGAGATATATCTTTAGAAGAAATTGGTTCCAAGGGTCATTTGTTCGTCTGCTCTATTTAATGTACAGTATAAAGGGCTAAATTTGATCTGTTTTGATTGTGGGAGGTATGGACACAGGAAGGAAGCATGCCCATGGAAAACCAGTTCTAATGGAATATCCAAACTGCCGGAAAAATCAGAATCTGTGCCTAGAGTGTCACCGGAAAAGGAGGTGCCGACGGAGGAAGAGAAGTTTGGTCCGTGGATGTATGTCAGGGAGTCAAGTCGAACACGATTTTTGAAAGGAAATCATAGCAGTGTGCAGGGGGCAGGGAATAGAACTGTGCAGAAGGCGGGAAGGAGAGAAGGACATAAGTTTGTGCAATCAAAGTACACGGTGATAGCGGACCTTGATGAAGATTTGGATTTGACAGGGAAATATGGATCTATGCTTAGGAAAGAGAAGGATCAATATAATGTAGGCATAGGATGGCTTACTCTGTACGAGGTGGAAAATGAGACGATGCAAAGCTCGTTGGTTCCAAGAAAAAGAGGAAAATCACTGGACAAAGAAAGGAAAATCCAAGGCGAGGCCCAACTCGGGAAGGGGAGATCACGGGAAGCAGCGAAAGAGAAAGATAAGGCGAAGCCCAACTTGGATAAGGCCCAAGGAAAGAGTCAAAAGATGGAAGGGGATAAGAGTGGATTGAAGGCGTCGATCCCTTGGGCTAATAAAGCTGGGCAGAATAAGGGTTCTAATAGGGCTCATTATGTTGTGAGTGGATGTCAAAATAATGCAACACCAAATATCATAGTCCAAGGATCAAACTGGGCTGAGACTTCGCAGAGAAATAAATGAAAGGAAGGAAGTGGAATGGAACTGGAGATTCAACGGCATCAAAGCCCAAATAGGAATGCTTCGAGTGGGCCTCAATCTGGATCAGTGAATGGAGAGGAAGGTGAAAGCTTGCAGCATCTCAATGGTCCACGTTCAGATAAGGAGGAGGATGAGCGAAATGAGTGCCAGGCCGAAGGAGAGCCACCAGACAAATAAGTGGTTTTGGCTTTTCTCTCTTTCCTTGCTATTTTAAATGATTGTCGCATCTTGGAATTGTCATGGGGCAGGCAGGAAAGCGTTCCCACGACTGATTAGAGAGGTAATGAAGAAATATGGAATTGATATTTTGTGTCTTGTTGAGACAAGAATTAGCAGGGACCATGCTGAGAAAACGGTGCATAAGTTGGGTTTTTCAAATTGGATATGTGTTGAGGCAACGGGGTTCGTAGGAGGCATTTGGGTCCTTTGGAATGAAAGTGATACTGAAGTGGAGTATGTTAATTCTAGTACTCAATTAATGCACTGTAAGATTAGTGATAAAGGTGCTGGAGACTCCTCTGTAACTTTCATTTATGGAGACACCTCTGTTCAGAAAAGAAAAAGGCTTTGGGATTCCCTTAGGGACTTAGCTGGGGCAATGCAATCTGGCTGGATTATTATAGGTTATTTTAACACTTTCTTAAGTCCTTCTGATAAAGAAGGAGGAGGAACTCCGAATAGGCTTTCAATGGATCACTTTCAGTCGTGCATTAATGGGTGCGGCCTTTTGGAAATTCCGGTCGTGGGGGATAAGTTTACTTGGGAAAGGGACGGTATTAGAAAGCGGCTAGATTGGGCTCTTTGTAATTTGGAGTGGGATCTAGCTCACCCCCAGTTTAAAGCTTTTCATCATCTTCGTTTCAAATCGGATCATAGAATTATAGTTGTGGCCAGGGGTAATGATAGAAGGGCAAATGAATGAGAGGTTCAAATATCAAGCAACTTGGAGTATGGAATATGATTTCAAAAAAGTTGTTCAGGACTCTTGGGAAGGAAGGAAATGGATGGAGGGTCGGGCAATCTTTCAATCTAAAGCTACTGAATGGAACAAGAAGGTGGTGGGAACATTCCGCGAAAAAAGCAGGAGATCATAAGAAGACTTGAAGGAATAGATAGAGCGAGGTAGAGAGGAACCCTCAGAATGGTTTAGGAAGAATTGAAAAAAATTTATGGAAGGATTATATAAAGTTGAGCAATCAAGAGGAAGTCATATGTTTCCAAAAGGCTTGCTGTAAATGGCTTAAGCTGGGAGACAGGAATTCAAGGTTTTTTCACACTTCAGCAAATATGAGGGAGAGAAGGAATAGAATTGAGGCGCTGGAAGATGACAAGGGAAATTGGGTCACTGACCCAATTGAGCTTAGTTGTATGGCCCAGAAATTTATCAGGATTTATACTCTAAAGATCCTAATGTGCGTCAAGTTCAGGATTGGCCTACCTACTTCCCTACTCTTAGTACTGACCATCTCTATCAGGTGCAGAGGCCTGTGACGGTGGTGGATATAAAAAATGCAGCTTTTGAATTGGGGGCCTTTAAATCTCATGGGCCGGATGGGTTACATGCTCATTTCTTTCAAAATCAATGGATGAATATAGGGGGTAAGGTTAGCCAAATGGTGCTGGAGATGATTGAAAGCCCATAGAAATTAAGTGAAATTAATGAGACTGATATTGTACTAATTCCTAAAGTGGATCACCCTAAATGTCTGAAGGAGTTTAGACCAATTGCTCTGTGTAATGTCTGTTACAAGATTATCACCAAGCTGCTTGCTAGCAGGCTTAACCAAATAATGGACTACCTTGTTATGTCGAACCAATGCAGTTTTATTAAAGGAAGACAAAGCTGTGACAACATAATAATTGAGTAGGAAGCTATCCATACTATGAGGACCAAAAGGAGTGGTAAAGGCTACGTTGCAGTAAAAGTCGATATGGAAAAGGTTTATGATAGATTGGATTGGGAGTTTCTTTACTCTACTTTGTCTAGCTTGGGTTTGAGGGAGGATTTTGTGCGTCTACTCATGAATTGTGTTTCCACAGCTTCAATGAAAGTGATGTGGAATGGCAGACCCTCTGAGACTTTCTCACCTACCAGGGGAGTGAGACAAGGTGATCCTCTTAGCCCATACCTTTTCATTCTTTGTATGGAGATATTAGGGCATTTGATCCAACGAGAGGTTAATCGTAAGAGATGGAAACATTTGGCCATAAGTATGAGGGGTTCTAACATATCGCATCTTTTCTTCGTTGATGACTTAGTGCTCCTTTGTGAAGCCTCTCAAGACCAGATGACAATTATGAAAGAGGTTATGACCTTCTTTTGTAATGTCTCTGGACATAAGATAGACCTGGATAAAACTAAAATGTTTGTATCTAGGAATGTTTGCGCAGCCAAGGCCTTTCAATTTAGCCAGACGCTAGGCATTCACCTGTCATCGGATTTGGGAAAATACCTTGGAGTGCCTCTGCTCCACAAAAGAGTTGTCAAAAGCTTATTCTCCCGGCTGTTGCAAAAGGTAAATAGAAAGTTGGCAAGTTGGAAGGGCAGATTTCTGAATATGGCAGGGAGATCGATCCTTATTAAATCAGTTTTGTCCACCTTGCCTGCTTATCAGATGCAGACTATGATTCTTCCTAAGGGGGTGTTGAAGGAAATTGAAAAAGCTAATAGAGGATTCTTTTGGAACCAGAATCCGGAAATGAAGAAAATGCCCTCATTGCTTGGGAAACTTTAAAAGCTGAGAAAGAGAAAGGTGGATTGGGAATAAAGGATCTTATTTGCCAGAATAAGGCTTCATTTGGAAGCTCTGCTGGGGCATGCTAACCAAACCACAAGCTCTATGGGTTCGATGCCTTTGGTGCAAATATAAGTGTGGGAATGGGAAAATTCCTAAGGTCACCAAGAAAAGTAGTCAATATGCAGTTTGGCAAGCCATAACGTCGGTTTGGGATAAATTTTTCAGGGGGTGGGGTCTAAAATTCGGAGCAAGTTAAATACTAAGGTTTGGGATGAGTTGTGGACTCCTCTTGATAGGCCTCTGAGAGATTATGTGGATAGGAATCTGCATCTTTTGAATGGTGAAGAGATAGTGAGTGATTTTCTTACCCCGACTGGTACTTGGAATTTTAAAAAATGGTGCACCTTTCTTCTTGCTTGGGTTATTTCTTACATCCAATCGGTGCGTCCTCCCAGAGGTGTCGAGGCTGACATCATTTGTTGGCGAAAATCTTCAAATGGGATTTTTAGTGTAAAGTTAGCGTATAAACTGATTTACACACATCACACTCATTCTAATAGATCTGATTGGAAGAATAGTTGGCGGTGGGATATCCCTGAAAAAAAAATCAAATACTTTATGTGGCAGGTATTCCATGAGAGATTACCTACCAACTTGCTAAGAATGAAATGTAATGTTTCAAATACCTGTGAGTGCCCTAATGAGTGTGATGGAGAGGAAAATATCATTCATGCCCTTAGAGATTGTGAGCTATCTAGAAATGTGTGATTACAGTTGATTAACCCTTTATATACTACTACTTTTTTTTTATAGTGATTTGTAGGATTGGATTAGCTGGAATTTATCAAATGAACCCCAAGCAAGGAAGGTGTGCAGGTGGAAATGGAGCAAAGTCTTTGCGATTGCTTGTTGGATGATATGGAAGAATCGATGCGCAAAAGCTTTTGAGCAGACTAGTGCTCATCACTCGGAGGAGCTTGTCAATAGATGCATACATAGTCTCATGGAAGGAGTTGAGAATGGACGCTTCATGCATGCAATATATCAGATTCCTGATCGAGCAAGTTGCAAGTAGAGTCTACTGCCGACGAGGTACATGAGAATCGATGTGGATGGTTCAGTGGACCAGCACTAAAACGCTACATGCGGAGGACTAATACAGGATGAGCAGGGGAACTGGAATGGAGGATTTCAAGCCAGCCTAGGTTTTGCTACATCAACAGAAGCTGAACTTCAAGCTATAAAGGAAAGATTAGTGTTATGTCAATCTAAAGGGCTTGATAAGGTAAAACTATACACTGATTCCTTTGAAGCTATTCAGCTAGTGTTCTTGGATTGTGATCCTTCACACCCGCTTTATCAGGTCATTAGGGATATAAATGCTCTTATTATAAGAGAGTGGGATTTGGAGATCATTCATTGCTATAGGGAAGCCCTTGTTTGTGCTTACTGTATCGCTAAGAATGGACATGGGGCCAGGATAGGTCGAGTTTATCTTCAGGATCCGCCAACTTACTGTGGTGAACTTCTTTGGTATGATTTGAGGATGTGCTCGAGGATTTATTCCTTTGATGGGTCTGTTATGTAATTGTTGAATCTTCAAGTTTTGCTTGCCTTGTTATTCAAAAAAAAAAGAATGAACAAAAAACATCATACAATTAATATTTAATAGGTATCTGTCAAGAAAAATTATATCCTCATTGACTTGAAGAAAGGGAACTAATATTGAAAAATTAACATTAAGTAGTAATATAATTATTTGATAACATGATAGAAGTTTTATCAATTCAATATTAATTATCAAAAGATTAGGATGGCCAAAAAAATTTAAAAAAAATTAAAAGATTAGATTTTTTTACCTGAATTAAAAGATTATATTTGATTGAGTCATAAACTCAAAATTTGAGATCAAGCCTAATTTTATTAAATCATACTATGGGTCCATTTGGTAAAGCGGTAGAGAAGTGCTTTTACTATTTACGAGGTAAATGTGTGAAGAAAATTATCTCATGTTACGAAAAAACACTGTTGAATGTACTTTTGGGGTGTTCAATCGTTTTACCAAACAGCCCCTTTATTTGGCTATTTGCTGTTTTGCTTGTTCATGTGCTGTGCCCAAAGGGTAAATGTGTAAACCTAAAAGTTAATTTAACGTGTTTTCTATTTATTTCCCCCCTCTTCAGTCTCCTACTTAACTACAAAGGCTAAGCCTAGCTTCATTCGCCTCCCTCCAACTCCACGGTTCAGATCCGAGGAGTTTGGGAACCCTTGCTTCCCTTCGCAATCTGCTCTCAAGTTTCTATTCTCTCTTCTTTGCTCATCTGTTGTCTCTCTATCGCTGCTTTACTAGTAAGCATTCAACACTCTTTCAGGTAGCATTTCTTGTCAACATTTTAGTGTCATTGGCATCGTTATTCTGCCGTTTGCTCGTTAGCTTACCCTTTGAATATTTGTAAGGGAACTCACTTATCTGATTAGAAAAGGGTGATCTGAGTTCTTATCTGCAATATTTGTTTTATTTGAGATATATATTATTTTTGTGAGCTTTGATCTCTCCAAAGATTACGCCTTTGATATTTGTGATATGTTTCTTACTAGAAAAATTGGAACGTAAATGTAATCTGAAAGATGCGTGTGTTGTACATTTTTTTCCTTCAGTCGCCCCTGGATTTTGCCTTTTTGGTGTATTATCTCTCAGATGAGTTATGCTGAATTCTGGAGGTGTGGGGAAAGCGGTTTCAGACACTGATTTTCTGATATCTGCAGGCCTTTCAGAATATCACCTCCTGATATTAAAATTGCAGAAGTTTAATGCTTGTACTCCTGTGCAAATGGATTGCAAGTTTGGCTCTTTTGCTATATATTTCTTATGAAAATCGCACTAAATGAATATATATGTTATAGAGATGTGTTTACATATTATTTTGGGGTAACCCTTTTGGTTCTGGCTGCTTGTGGATACATTTCGTGAATTAGATATGCTAAATCTCGGAGGAGTGGGCAAAACTGTGCCTGGCAATGAAATATTTATATCCATGATTGCTGATATCTGTTGGCCATTTGAAAAGTTAGATATGAGTACTTTTATCATCTTTACAAAGATGGTGACCTTCTGGAAAGCTACTTTTGTAGTTTTTTTTTTTAATTCTCCCGTATAACTTTTAACCATTTTATCCTTCGTCTCTTCCCCAAGCATTTAGCTACTTCTAGACAAGAGGAGACCCGTCTAATTTTTTATTGTTGCCAACTTGTTACATTTTCAATCCCAGAAAGGTTTTTGGAACATTCCTTTACACAAGTTTTCCTCATTGCAGTCATGGCAGGTTTGGCCTCTGAAGGAACACAATTTGATGCTCGTCAATACGATGCTAAAATGAATGAATTGTGAGTTAGTGTACTTCATGTTCATCTTTTTGTATGCTTGCATTCATCATTCATGTGCCTTTTCTGGGATTTTGATTTACGGCAACACAATTGCTCAGGCTTTCTGCTGATGGACAAGAATTTTTTACCTCCTACGATGAGGTTTATGATACTTTTGATGCAATGGGATTACAAGAAAATCTTTTGAGAGGCATCTATGCTTATGGTAATAAATTTTTTTTGCCTTTGCAGTTATCTTCAAGTTATTTACATTTGCATGTTCTCATATTTTTTGTTGGAATATTCCCTTACTGCAGCCCTAGTGATAACTGAGTCCATGGAATATTTTTTCCTAACTACACATGCGTGGATTGTGTCTTTTTTTTGTTCAGTTTGTTTCAGTCAAATTTTCTGTATTATTCACTTTATAGAATAACACAGTGGACCAGTGGGGTGGAATGGAAGTCAATGTTTTCTTATTGTTTTTTGAATTCTGCTTGTTTTGATGAGTATCAGTATCAGTGATATATTCTTCCAAGAAAAAAATTTCTTTTCTAGAGTTGTGTTAACTCTCTTACAAGGATCATTTGTGTAATTTCTGTTCTTGTTCTGAAGGTTTTGAGAGGCCTTCTGCAATCCAACAGAGGGGAATTGTTCCATTTTGCAAGGGTCTGGATGTCATTCAACAGGCCCAGTCTGGAACTGGCAAGACAGCAACATTCTGCTCAGGAATTTTGCAGCAACTTGATTATGGTTTAGTTCAGTGCCAGGCTTTGGTCTTGGCACCAACAAGGGAGCTAGCACAGCAAATTGAGAAGGTTATGAGAGCTCTTGGTGATTACCTTGGTGTTAAGGTTCA
>JANTPZ010122490.1:0-12043 GCA_025593235.1 Vachellia pachyceras | reverse complement strand
AGCCCCAATCTCTAATAAAACTGACCAACTATCAATCTACAATAAAACCAACCCAGCAGTCATATAGTTGTCATTGACAACCTAGGCAGCCATATTGACAACTATCGCGCCCTCTATTAACAACCTCATCTGCTACATTTTACCATTCCGTTCCAGCTCTTCACAAACCTCCATTTTCACTTCCTCACATCACCATTTTTTCAGACACACACCACACATAACACAAAAACAGAGCACACAACTTCCTATTTCATACCACACCATTTAAAATCTAGCCACACCATTTAATAATACACATTGCATCTTACTAGCTTCCCCATCGAAGTTAAGAACAATAAATTAACATTAAATAGTTAAACCCACCTGAACCCTTTCATCAAACCACCTATACAGGGCACAATCGCACAGCGCAGCCTCTCCAACATTTAGGGCGAAAACGCACAGAAACTAGGTGGAAGAAGAAGATGGAAGATCAAATCTTTGGAAGAACAAGGTGGAAGACGGTTATGCTGCTCACTCCAGTGACTTCGTTGTTCTCCGTGCTACACTCTTCCCGCGCGAATGGAGACGAAGAGAAAGGAATAGCAGCGAGAATGGAGATGCAGAGAAAGCTACCAGCAGATTTCCCTTTTCAAACAAGATAAATCTGGTATCAAAACAATTACAAATCTTCAACAAAGCATCCAAATTTCAAGGAGTGAAACTAAAATGTTGATACATATGCGTAAGATAAAAAAGATTGCTAAATGCGAAATTCAACAAAGCATCCAAATTTCAAGGGTCAAAGTTCACCAATACAATTTGCCGGTAACAAGGAAAAACTCCACAACATTGACAATTAAATAATATTTTATATATGAGTATCCTTCTAGTATCAAAACAATTACAAATCTTCAGAGTGCCAGTGCCAAGTCAAATCTTTCGAAAAGTATGACACTTCAAAATAGATTCCTGCTCTTCTCTTGTGAGTGGTAAATGGTAAATGTAAATAGATTCCTGCTTCTCTTATGTGAGTGGTAAATGGCGGTATTGGTTAGGGAGAATCTAAAAAAGCAAAACCCCATTATAACTAAAACTAAAAATAACGCAGGAAACCATTCCAAGTTGGCATCAGTGCTGAAAGCTCTCATTTAAGTTCGTAATTGGAAGTTTAGGTCTCTACCTTTATAGATGGAGCAAACCTTGGTGAGAGAGACATATCTTTTCCCTCATTACCTCAAGGATGATTAGTTTCTATTATCAATAGAACAGATTACTTGTTAAAAACAAGTAATGCAAAAGTTTCAGGGACCCCAAAAAAAAAAAAACACTACAAATTTGAGCAATGTCACATGGAGCTTCCACTACATACCATTGATTAATTAATTATATTCAGATCCGCAAAAAAATGTTAGGAACTCCAAATTAATCCTTAAACTACGTTCAATACTCATAAGAATATTTATGTCAGAAGTAGACAGGGAGCAGAGAAAAAGCATACAATCTGTCTGAGAAAGAAAAAGCTTGGAAAGTGAATAAAACGTATCAATCTGAACAGAACTAAGCTAAAGTGATATTCTTTTCATGTAAAGGTATTCACGTTTATAGAAATTTAGATCACCTTCATCCAATCTTTTTACATTTGAGTTTCAAGATTCAGAAAATATATCAAATGAATAGTGACATGAGGAACTAAAATGAATAAAATTTAGATATCTTAATGTACAAAAGGCTATATATGATTCAAATATGTTATTTCGGTATATATTACACAATAATATCATACCCCTATGGTCAAGCTATCATTATACATATTTCAGTATCTACATAGTGATCCTAACATAAAGCAAATGTTAAGGAAAAATACATATGCTCGGCAGAAAAATTATCGACAGGAATGGTTAAGGTGAAAAAATTAGCCACAATATCTGTAGTGTATATGTTCATATATCACCAGTACCATAACTTGTCAAGTCTAGGAATAGCAAACCTACTACTTCAACATTTAAATTCATGATAACTGAACCACCATATGCAAATAATGCCTACACTAGGTAGATTTAAAAGGGTTTTACTCACTGTAGTTAAAAACCATTCCAGCAACAATTCAGTATGCAGCGAGATGGCATCTTAATAGTGTAGCAGATAAAGGCACCTATCAACATAAGATTAGTCTATCATCTTAAATTGATCGCTTTAAATGTTTTTGTCCACAGTACATGTATAACTGCAGACAACAAAATCCAAATTAAGGTTTTTCTTTTGAAATGCGTCATTCTGGAACCCGCAGGGGGCCAGTGTCCCCAAAAAAATAATTAAAAACAGCATGAATATAAATAATCCTTTCAAAAGATAACAGGCAATGACAGAGGAAGAGTTATAAGGCAAAGAACAGCAAAACATGAATGTAAAATTTAATTATTTGTAACAAAGGACTTAATAACATCAAAGTTATATCATCAACAAATTGTTAAGCCATAGACGGATTGTAAAGTTCAAGGGTCAAAGAAATTCTAGGTTATTAGTATCTCATGACTTACCACCTTATGCTTGATTGTTAATCACTGTGGGCCAAATCACCGGTCAGAGAGCAAGCCCACCTTAATTTGCCAGGGCACTGAGAATCATATAAGCATCCCTCTTTTCAACCGTGATGTAAATTTTGGTGTCCTCCAGAAATAAAGCCTTTCACTTTTCTAGGTTATTGGATCCTAGCCATTTGCAAATTGAGCAGCTCATACACTCTGCATTTCAGCTTCACATGAAAAGCAGACTTGGTTAGGGAATTTCATTACAGAATATCAAAAACTTTTGCACTATATATGAAAAAAGTCCGAGTTGGGATGCCCTCAGTCATAGCAATTGAGGGGATCTTCACTTCAATTACCATTTCTAAAGTATTCACAATTCATTTGGATCATTTAGATTTTTTTTTATTTATTTATTAAGCTATTTTGTTTTAGATTTACAATTAAAAAGGATGGTCCAAGGCACAAGGCATCCATCATGTGGGGTCTGGGGAGCGATAGATGTATACGACTCACCTCCTCAAGTGGAAGGCTGTTTTTGGAATTTAAATTCATGACCCCAGGTCACATGGCAACAATCTTTTAAATTTACAATTAAAATGTTTTTTCAATTTATATTTTACTTCTTATGCAACTACGCCCCAACAAAAAAAAGGAAAAAAAAAGAATTGAATCGGATAAGTACAATTTAAAATCTAGACGTTTGAAATTTAAAGCGAATGATTCAAAGTTAGCAATGTAGAATAAGAATCCTTGATCTTGCTCATGTAGTGGGTAGAAAAATGACATGATTTCAAGACATAGCTTTATCCAAGGTAAAAACAAATATTGAAGAAACATCAAGATGACCAATTATTGGACCACCAAAGGTTATTTGTTTGTTACATCTAACAAAGTATTAATGTAAAATTTAAAACAAAAAAAAAAAGTGGTTATGTTCTCTTCAATTCTCTATTTTGTAAAATTTCCACACGTCTTTCATGGAAACTGTTGTAGACAAGCGAGAAAGGAGCACAAAAAAAGAGGAAGGGGAAAAACAGGAATGTAAAGGGAGCATGAGGAGTAGAAGGTAAGAGAAGTAAAAAGATATAGGGAGAAATAAATAGAGAGGATAGATAGAGAATTGATGGCAAATAATCTCAGTAACAACCTATAAATGGGTCTTTCATGCAATTAACTTTAGGATAATATAGAGCCTTAAATACAATAATATAATAATAAATAATAATAGCTTAAACGTAAAAGAAAAATAAACCAAAACTCGGTAAAAGTAAAAGAAGACCTATATTGAACTTCAAGTAAAAGAAAGCATCAAATGTAACAGAATCTTCCCAATTTTCCATACCGTCAAGAAAGATGTAGGAGCAGGGAAGCGTATTTTACTAAAAGGAACTACAAGTAGAGTAGTAAAAAGTGGAAACCGATTAAGAACAGAATCTCACCTCATGAAGTCCCTGTTCTGTTTTCAGAGACATGAAGGGCTCCATCAGGTCCTGATTTCCGGTACTTTAACAGCTCAAGTTGTTCAGGATCTGCATCTTCTGTAGCATAGATTACTGGAGCCTTTCCCAACAGATCAGATTTGGACACAACATCAAGCCACAAATGTCCAGTAAATTTTTCTCTTATTTCTTTGTATATGATGAACTGCATAATCAAACCATCATAGACTGAGCGCCTTATCTTTTACCAAGAGAAAATTCCTTACATTTATACACTCCCAAATCACTTCAAATGAAAAGTCAACATTAGAGAAGGGGATAAAAAAGAAAAAGGAAGGAAGAAAGGAAGGGGAAAAAACAACAACGCACATAAAATGGACACAAGCCATGCAAATTGAATGGACTCTTTTTTGTTCTTTCAACTCTTCCCTTCTTTCTTTGTGTTGTGAAAGAATAGCATGCTTCATCTGCCTAACTATGCAATACATACAGAGAAGCGCAAGGCCAGACATATAATTTCTGGATTTTAGTAGCACAAGTACATTCAGTTTTACATGGCTACTCTTTACTCTTTAGTGGCTGTCATCATTTTAGTTGTTAGCAACCTCCTCAACAAATAAGTATGAGCAGATCTTTTTAAGAAAATCTAGTTGTCAATCTCATTACTTCATAATCTGATGCTTGTTAGATCTCGTAAGTTGTGGTCTAAATTAAATTCTCTCAATTTCAGTGTATCACCATGAAGTTTTGGGTGTTTTGAAATTCAAGCCAGCCCCGTTCAAGTCACTCTAGGTACTTCTGGATACTCCAAAGTATATCATCATTATCATATACGACCACCATCATCATTTTATTTTGGGTTAAAGGTCATTTTTGCCCCAGAAGTATTCTGAAAGGAGCAACTTTTTTCCTTCCATTTCTAACCACTATGGTCGAAGGCTGGGGCTATGATGGAAGCTGTGCGGTTAGAAGCTCCAACTCTTGAGGATGGTGAAGATGGCATGAGTTTCCAAGCTTCAAGGGGGAGTTCTTCGTTTTAATCAAATTGCTTAGTTGTGTGATTGTAATTTCTTGTATTAGAGATTTTGATTATGTGGCTGATCCTCAGTTGCTTTAGTTTACTACACAAAAACAATAAAGCCTAGTCCCACTATACGGGATCAGCTACATGAATCAAACAATGTCATTACGCTCTATCATAAACTTTATCCCCTGAATAAATTATTAACCAAAAAATCTTTCTCTATAACTTCCTTGATGGTGTGCACTTCGGTCTTCTTCTACCCCTTGTCAAAGGACTCCACTCCACACTGTTTGTCCACCCTCTGTACCAATGCCTCCAATGGCCTTCACTGCACATGTCCGAAACACCTTAAACGTTTCTCCAATATTTAGACTTTAGTTAAGTACTATGTTCGGATTAATTTGTGATTTGGATTAGTTTATTTTGCATATTGAGCTTAAATATGTGATTCTGTACGTTTCATTATGACTCCATAGATTCTCTATTATCTTGCATGGCTATGTTTGGATATTGAGTTGATTCTAGGTTGCATTGAGCCAATTATATTAACTTTTCTAATTACACACTTAGAGGGCTTGATAATGCTTTAACGAATGAGCAGCCATGACTTAAATCATTAGACTTAAAGGTGGCTTTGAGGTTTGGCATCTAAGATAGCTTAATGAATTGAAATCTCACATTAAGAGCACTTGATAGTGTCTCAAAGGTAGAGTTATCTCTCTTGTTGCACTAGACTCAATGGTATTTGAGGTTTGGCATATTAGGAAGCTTAGTGGAGATCGAACTCCCATTATATTAATTAAACAATGATTGCTTCTAACCCATTTTCAAGAGGCTAGTTATCACACACACTCCACTCTTTCCATTCATCCACCATTATATCCAAAAATAAGTAGTTTGGGACATTTAATCATTCTCGCAACTTAGTTGTAGTATAAATTGTTTTCTAATTCCAAAACCCTTTTCAGTGCATTTATAGCATTTAGTACAGCTTAGGTCATCAATAAAGGGTACTCCATGTGAAACAACCCATAAGTTGCACTATATACCAATCATTGGTTAAATTGTAAATTGAGATCCCAAGGCAAACCATAAAATGTCCTCATCAGCAACAGTGCTTTGTTTTTAACTCTTCCAAGGTCACATTGAACCAAAAAAAAACTTCTGAATACCCATTGCTCCTACAAGACTACTTTTAGAGCAAAAATCACCTCACTGTTATATTTTAAAAATCTGTAATGGAGATGGGTAAATTGTTTGTGCCTACAAACTTTCAATCTAAAACATCTAGATCATTCTAGGAATAACAAGTCAAAGAAATATAGAAATATTTGTTTCCATTGATACCTTAAATGAAGCACGACATTAAATGATCCCTTTATTAAAAATAAACAAGATATATAAAATGAATTTCACTCTTGCGTTTCTATATGGCCACTGATATGAATCAAGTTTCAAAATGCATATCAATTATTCTAATAATGAAGGTTACAGAGCATGGAACCAATAGTACCTGATCAGCAGGTGAAGTGCCACATCCTCCAGAAAGGTCATGAACATATAAAATTGCAGTTGGTAAATGTGAAAGGGCAGCAAGTGTCAACTTTTCTAAATTGTTCCTGTCCTCTGAATATGCAAACAAGGAAGAGACTGATTTAAAAAAAAAATTAAAGCGAACAGAAAGAAAACAAATCAATAGCATTAGATTCAATATAACTGCTGAGTAATTAACTGACATTTAACCAATTCATCCCATAGACACAAGCGTATTATCCAACAATAAAGAAGTTGCTCGTGGTTTTCAAAGAATCAAGGAGCATCAGTTGCACCTATCATAAAGTGAAACCACTAATCATTTGCATTCTATCTCTCAAGAAAGATTAATTTAGTACCAGGAGTTGCTCTAGATTTGACAAACTAAAGAAAAGATACACTTCCAAGTTCTAATCAAGGAACTTCATAGAAATCATTTAATTAGTAACAGGAGGCATACCAGAACAGGAGTTGCTCTAGATTTGACAAACTAAAAAAAAGATACACTTCCAGGTTCTAACCATGGAACTTCATAGAAATCATTAAGCCATAAGCTAGCCAGAAGAAAATCCATACAGAGACTAGAGTAATATCTTAGACATAGATAACAAATATGAGATAAGACCAGAAATCGACCACCCAAAAGTATATCACATCCATACCACTCTAAGCCAAATTAATCTTCAAACCAACATATAATAAAGGATCTGATATAAAAGTAAACTTCATAGATACATAACACGCCACTATGAAACTAAAGTTTGTTCATGATAGTTCAAGAAAAACAAATGAAACTTTCATTACCATATTGTCTCTTTAGTAGGCCTGGTGTATCTGTAACCTACAGTTGGATAAGGTATGTAATTAGAAGATGCATAGTTAAAGAAAGCCATTAAAAAAAATAACAACAACAAGCAATAGAAAATTTTGGACCAGAAACTTCTGATAGTTCAAAACAATATGACCTATAAGAATACCTCTAGTTGTGAAGGGATAGTTGCAAACCTGAAATTCCAGAGAGAATTCAAAGGATGAAGATTAAAAAAAAAAAAGAATTACATGGCCAGTGGAACTTTAATTTTAAGGGAAAACACAGTTTTTGCAGCTTTTGTCAAAGCATATTATGGAAGATAACAATGGAGTTAATCAACACTTGTAATCAAGAAAGAATAGCATACTTTCACATAAGCACAACACAGTTGCGGAAATATGACATTTTTGCTGAAGTCCCATGAAGCATACAGAAATAGCCAAATGAAGAACATGCAAACAGAGTTGCAGATGACCAGGGGATTAATGGAATTAAAACATTGACCCAGGATCACTGCTGTCTATACTAATTTTTCTTTATTTTGTGCATTCGTCTCTGCTACAATTATTTCATTCTTTTGCATATGTATGCCATGGACAATTTATCAAATAATAAGATATATCTCTTCTGCTTCTTGTTTCCATCCATCTCGATTCTCTCTGTATTATTCCGTTTTCTTTCATTTCTCATCGTGTTGGAGATCATGATATATTCTAATGTTAGCAAACCATGTCTGACTATCAAACTTTATGTCCATCAGTTATTGTGCTTTTTAACTCGAAAAATGCTTATCATTTGGTCATCCCTTGTACCACAGTATCCGTTGTCCACCTTTAATTTTTTCAATGCCGTCATTTCATTAGTGGAGGAGCGGGTCAATTATTTCCATCACTACCATATTTGTAACTTATTTTCATGATGGAATCAATGGAATTGAGTCTTTCTTACTCTCAAAATTTTCACACGGTATTAGAGCTGAGGCTTGATCCAGCTAATAATGTCATGAAGACGAGAAAAATAAAGGACAACGAAGGATTATTGCATTCCCCCGGACACTAATACCCATGGCGAGATGCTAAGCATAATCCAAAGGTCCCTGCTATTGTAGTTATAGATGGTAAATTACAAGCCAACTCAGGAGCCAGTAAGACTTTTTAAGTAGCATGATATTGGATAACTTAATATTAGCAACACCACAATCAACCTTTCAGGGTGAAATCTCGTGATCCTTACCCACTCTCTTCATAAGTTGAATTTAGCCCAAGGAGAAGTTTATAAATTCTCTTTTTCCCAACTTGTTTGAAGTAGGTAGCATCAGCTACACAAAACTATGAATCTAACATAGATCAATTTATTGCAAGTACTTAGTGCGTTGTAGTATTGAATGGTTCCCATCTCTCGTCTTAAATCATGGATTTCATTCTCCCCAGCCACTTCCCATATTTCTTGGATAAGCCTTTCAATCTTTCATAGTATAGCAAGATGGAATTGCCCATTAAAGAGAGCTTCTCCCTAGCTGCTCACATTCATTATGCTCTAAACAACAGAAGAATTTTCCCTAATATCAGTTGTTGTGGAATTGT
The DNA here is from genome assembly GCA_025593235.1 of Vachellia pachyceras. Classification (NCBI taxonomy): domain Eukaryota; kingdom Viridiplantae; phylum Streptophyta; class Magnoliopsida; order Fabales; family Fabaceae; genus Vachellia; species Vachellia pachyceras. Next base: position 3,143 of record JANTPZ010122490.1, on the reverse strand, counting down.
TCAATCATGAAATTATCATGGTTCAAGAATAAAAAATCTTAGATTTCATGTCATCCACATGTGAGAAGAACCCATTAAGTAATCAACCTAGGCTTTTCCCATTACATCAGAACACTGGATCACCAGTAAAGGTAATAACTTCTATGGAGCCAATACCCAGTGAGGGCGGGAGAGGCATTGTGCACTCATTGGAGAAAAGGAAGCAATCTCAGACAAAGAGCTCTTTCCCATCCTGTTTATGGGTCCTTGTGGCAAAGACATGACCAAATATGATAGGGAGATGATTAGGCATATTGTTGCTCTAATGTGGAAAAGCAGAGAGGACAGACTCTCTGACTTAGTTTGCATTCTATTAGAGTTGAAATGCTAAAAATACACATTCAGGCTAAGAAGCCATACATGAGACGCCATAGAATCAGGATCAGCTAATCCAATTGCTATGAATAAATGGAGATGAAAAAGAAATATACAACATGACATCGCTATAGCTGAAATAGCGGAAGAAATAAACTAACATATGTCCACAGACACTTGCTCAGTCACACAAAACATGACAATAAAAAAATATAGTTCAGCAAAATCAGAACATAAAGGGGCAGCCCAGTGCACAAGGCTCCAACCAAATGGAGTATAAGGAGAGCTAAATGTACACAACCTTACCCCTGCAAACGAAGAGGCTGTTTCAAGAATTTGAAAAAGTGATGCCAGGTCACACAACAGTAACCTTAACGTTAGTCAAAGCTCACTAAAAAAAACAAAAAAGGGCCAAGGATTCAGCTGCATAACTCAGGCTTTCCTGTAGAAAGTACACGGACCAAAGAAGATTTTCCTACGTTAGGAGCTCCAACAAGGCAGAGTGTAGGTGTTTCCAAGTTAATTAAAGGCATCGTTCTTAACGTCTGCAAATTTTAAAAGTAGATGCACAATATAGCAGAGGAAACAACTGTTTGAAATGAAAAATTCCCAATCCAATGGTTCTCCCAAATACCTTGGCAATGCCCAACAAATCATCAACAACTTTCCCTTCTTGAGCAAAAATATCTTGCACTTTTTGAATGCCCTACAATAAATATTATACGTAAGCATCATCACAAAAGATGTTCCAAATAAGATAAGGAGGATACCTGATTTAGTCTCTCCTCTGCTTCTCTCTTCGATTAAGACTATTACATGAAATCATAACATCAAGATGTTAAGAAAAGGACAGCAGGAGAAATCACTAAAGTAACAAGATGTCTGTAAAAGAGAGATCTCAAACTATTGAATGTTAATGAATTCATTATTGAGTCATTTGCTGCATGTGTAACTACTTGTGAAAATTAGACGTGAAAGAGGGAAAAGGAGAGTAAGAAAGAAATTGTGCATCTGTTTTGGCTGGCGGAGTCCAAAGAGGGTAAGCATGCCATGAATGAATGGCTGTGGAAAGCCTATGCCTCACAAGCAACTAAAACACAAATTTAGCTATCATTACTGCTTTTAGAATGAAGCAAGGAAGCCATGAAAATTATTAGCGTTTTAAACATCATCAATAATATAGACAAGAAATTTTTTTGCTTCCATCAAGCCAAGAAAAATTTAAATAAACACGTAGTCCAAGCATAATAGACTTTTACAAATGCTTGGGATTAAATCTTACAATCAACAACAACAAGCCTTATCTCACTAGGCAGTGTCATCTACATGGACATAAATCTTACCATTCATCAATATAAATAAAGGCTCTTACACAGCATGACAACTACAGAATATAACCCAACCCAGATTATGTTAAACTTATAACAACATCCAGAGTCTGATCCTACAGAAATTTGAAGTTATTTGACGTAAATATGCTAATAAAATTTTTTCAATGCACACATAACCAAATAAACTTCAATTTCATCAATCAAGATATGTGAATTACTGACAAGACAAACCTTAGCACAAAGTGATGCTTGTTCCTTTCCGACAGATACTAACTTCTTCCTTAAAGCATCTACCTTTCCCAAGACCTACTAAATAGCATATCCGCAGTTAATAGAATCATGACATTGCATGTAATAAAAATGTCTAAAACAACAGGATTTATCCATGTTCAAATAAATTTGTAATAGGATTTACAATGGCAATGGAAGTCCAACAACAAATGTTCTACTTGCTGCAGAGCAATTTTCCTTATATACTGTTTCATAATAGGGAAATTTACTGTTTAGTCCCACATAGTAAACATATTTATCAAATGGTCCCAAATTTTAAAATATTTAACAAATGGTCCCATTGACAACACCAGACAACACCTGGTATTGTCAATGGGACCATTTGTTAAACATTTTAAAATTTGGGACCATTTGATAAATAAATCCCTTATTTGGGACTGAATAGTAAATTTCCCTTCATAATATCCAGCTCCAAGAGTCAATTCAATAAGAGACCTTTCATAGGGATGAAGATATGTTTTCTTTGGAAAATTCTCCACATATGTCCTCAAAGGAATAGCCAGTTCCTGAAAGGATTTGCAGTGTCAATTTTTACAATTTTTTTATAAAAAGAATGTAATTGTTCTAGACATTAGAACAAAATGAAATTTTTGGAAGTTAAGAATATACTTTCATCAATGCATCAAGTTGCTTTGCACCCTTGTTTTTCTCCCTTTTCGCAGAGTTGCCGATGCCTAGAGTTTAAATAGACTAAAAATTAATATTAACAAAAGGCCCGATGACAAAAGACAGACATGCCAAGATTAAATAGAAGAATATCATTCCAGTCCTAAACCTTTTGTTCAAGAAACTCTTCTTGCCTTTCTTAGTGCTGAACCAAGAATATCAATAGATGGCATCACCATGGGCAACTTTTGAAATGCTCCTATGGCTTCTAATTTTCTAGATGGTTTTTCCTGTAAATGAATATTTAAATTGTAACCACAAATTTGTTTGCACAGCTACTTTAATTTAACACGTTGTAAAGAAAGAATAACAAAAAATTGATACTTACTACAACACTCAAACAGATTCGATATCATGAAGAGTAGCAAAAAATGTGAGAAACCTAAATTGTAAACCACCTTTCAAAGGATTAAATATCCAAAGTTATTCTCACAATCACACAAGTCAAAGGATTAAAAGGAGGAGGTGAAATCTTGAAAATGAAACTAGCCCCTTTAACAT
>JANTPZ010122488.1:0-27651 GCA_025593235.1 Vachellia pachyceras | reverse complement strand
TATTTATCTTTAAATTAATTTTCATGACTTATAAATTGAAATAGAATTTGATGAATAAATAATTTATTTTTTTAATTTTCTTAAAAAAACAAGGTGATATATATTTATTAAATATACTTTTAATTAAGTGGGGATAAAGTCCCTCCTATTTTTGTGAATTTCATTATCCTCCTATATTGCCATTTTTTTCTTTCTTCTTTTCACCATCTCATCACATCCATAGAGGGTTGAATTCGTAACCTAATCTAAGAAAGAGTTAAGGAAATGTTTAGTGTTACCTGAGCTCATATAAATTTATTTTAAACTTATAAAATAGCCCCTCATGTGATAATTGCAAGAGAAGTTTAAAATTAACTTTACATATTTGCTTGGGTTGAGGCATCTGGATGATGATTTAAAGTGTGCAAATATTGATTTTATTGAATATAATTAATCTATTGTCGGTATTATTAATATAATCATGATAACAATAATAATCGTGATGATAATAATATTGATTACAAGATTTTTTTTATATTTAATTTGGTGTGTGGAAATAAAAGGAGCACCAAGAAAGCGAAACGAATCCAATTCATACGGTGGACTTTTGGCCTCATGGAATCCGACGGAGTCAAATGCGCATTTCACGGTGGCACAGGATGGTTCCGGCAGCCACAGAACGATCGGAGCCGCCATAGAAGCAGTGAGTTCAATGGGTCACAGTCGGCCCGAAAGGGTCATCATCCACGTCAAATCAGGAATCTACCATGAGAAGGTTGAGATCGGATATAAGCTCAAGAACTTGATGCTTGTCGGAGACGGCATCGACAAAACCATCATCACCGGCGCCAGAAGTGTCGCTCGCGGTTCCTCCACCGTCAGCTCCGCCACATTGGGTAACCAAAGAAACAATCTGAATATATTCCTCCTCCTTCTTTCTCTAAGCTTTAAGTTTACTTTCAGGATTCAGATCGAACTTTTTGATGGTTTATCGATTTGAACGACGCAGATGTATCGGGTGATGGATTCTGGGGAAGGGACATAACGATCGAGAATAAAGCAGGTCCACAGGATCACCAAGCTGTGGCGATGAAGGTGAGCTCAGACCTGTCCGTCTTCTACAGATGCAGCTTCAGAGGCTACCAAGACACACTCTACACCCATTCCAATCGTCAGTTTTACAGAGACTCCATAATTTCCGGCACCGTCGACTTCATCTTCGGTGACGCCTCCGTGGTCTTCCAGAACTGCGACATTCTCATCCGGAAGCCAATGTCGGACCAGTCCACCTTCATCACTGCGCAGGGACGATCCGACCCGAACCAACCCACAGGGATTGTGATCCAAAACTGTAGGGTTAGGCCGGAGTCAGGCTCCTCCGCCGGAGCAAAGAACTTCCTGGGAAGGCCATGGAAGAAGTACTCAAGGACGGTGTTCATGAAGAATGATCTAGATGGTTGTATCGACCCTAGAGGATGGAGTGAGTGGAGCGGTGGTTTTGCATTATCGAGTCTGTTTTATGCAGAGTACATGAACAATGGTGCTGGTTCCTCTACTCAGAACAGAGTGAAATGGCCCGGTTTCCATGTTCTGCGTTCTACTTCTGAGGTTAGACCTTTCTCCGTCGACGAGTTTCTTCTCGGAGATCGGTGGATTCCCGCCACCGGTGTGCCCTTCTCAGCCGGTGTTTGAAGTGTGAAACTAGCTTGAAGATAACGCCGGAGGATTTCACAAGCTAATAATTACGTAAGTAGTGTGTGATGTAATATTACAGTAACATGAAAGCTCAGGTGAATAGGGACTTTTTGTGTAATTAAGCTACTTTTATCTGTCTATGATGAGTTTTCTTCTCCCGTGTGCCCTTCTCCGGCGTATGAGGTGGGGGGCTAGAACTAGAAGATAATAGGCTTGTTTGAAACAACGTTTCTAAAAGTTAAACACACGTTCAATAATGTTTTTCTGCAAAACGAGATAATCTTCTCCATATATTTACCTCGACTTGCGTAAAAGTACTTCTTTACCGTATTCCTAAACTGGCTCAATGCCGGCCCGAGAATCTCCCTGGCTATATAATACTAGGTATATTCAGTACTTAATATAATACATCAGACTTCAACAAGTTAAACATAACTGATATTTTAGGTTTAGTCTTTTGTTAATTTTAATCCCTTAAATTTATCTGATTTTAAACATCCATTCTTATTGTTTAATAAAGATATAGATCATTATGCTTAGTGAAGAATCAAAACTTGAACTTTAAAACTTGATAAACAAAACCAAAATGAAGATAAACTTGAAGATAAAATATTATACTAACCCCAGTTCAATTTGTCTCCTATATTTATATGTTAATTTATCCAACTTATAAATAGATATATAATCTAATGTTGCACATGAATATTATCATATTTGTTGAAATTAACCAATTTATTTTATTTATTTAATGCAATTTAATTGAGTAAATATAATATTAAAGTACATGAGTGGAGTTACTTAAATTAGTAACTACTGTATTTTAGCTACTTCTGGTTTCTTCTATTTTCTGTTGACAAGAGGCAAGTTAAAAATTTGAGAGTTATAAGTGACGTCGGTGTGAGAAACTTAAGTAGTGACTAGGAAATAGCTAGCCTCCGTTTGTTGGGTTTCTTTTTAGACTTTTGGATTCGGATGTTTTTGGTTTCAAATAGTTAACGTGTGATGTATCCTATAGTGATTGTAGAACAATGTTATATTAATGTGATATTGGATGACTTTTGTGTGGTTAAAATAAGGATATTAGATTTTACAACAAAATCGCTCCTACTACAAGTGTCCCTGCTTGTTCTTGGAATCGAACACCTAATGGTTATTTTACAACAAAGTTAGCTTATCATCAAGCTGTCGAATGCTTTAATTAGAATGTTTCTGACACCAAATGGACTCAAATATAAAAGTTACCTGTAGTTCAAAGGATTTCAAAGTTTCACCTAGCCATTTACTAAAAGGAAACTCTTTACTAATTCATATCGTCATATGATCGAGAGAAATGACCACAGACAATAGTTGCTTCCTTTGTGATGATGATATAGAAGACATCAACTATGTTTTTAAGAATTGTCCACTAGCATAATCAATTTGGAAGAAAATTCTTCCTCACGATATGTGCATTGAATTTTTTAGCAATGATGTGACTTTTTGACTTAACAGCAAAATAGGAGATTCAAGACTTGATATCCCTTGAAAGATTGACTTTTGCAAAACATTTTGGAAATTGTGGGAAGTTAGAAACCATCGAATCTTTACCGTTAAAAGATACAAGATAGATAGCATTCAATCTCACATTAGAACAGTTGTTAGTTATACAGTGTGTTTGTTTGGCAACGTTTAGCTTGTAGCTATAAGCACGTTCAACAGTGTTTTTCCGCAAAACGAGACAATTTCCTCCACATATTTACTTCGACTTGTGTGAATAAGCCCATAAGTAATTCTCCACCGCTTTACTAAACGGATCCAGTAAAGACCTTTTCCGCGTTCAAATTTCTTATGGAAGTCATTCGTCTGTACAGTTCCCTAATGAACTCTTCCCATTTACTAAAAAAAAAAAAAAGGTAAGGATCTTAGATGATTTCGGATAGATGATGTGACAAGGAGATCTATATATAACTGGCACGCATCTAAGTATTGCTTATGATTAACAAAGTGTTTTTGTTACTAAGCGGATGTTGTACTTGCAACCAGTTTTTATTAGATCCTTATATGTTTTTTTTATCAAGTCTTTATAATTTCACATGTTTTAAGCTAGACCTTTTTATATATATTTTTTCATTTTCATCGAGTTCTTATAGTTTCTTTTACATAATTCTGATTAGGTCCTCATAGTTTTTTATTCTTTATTCTATAATTAATAATCTTCTTAGGTAATAAATTATTTTAATAATCTTATGTTAATATTTTTTAAAATTTTTAAATAAACACTTATATTATTTCTGTTGTAATTTTAATTTTTATAATTATAAAATTTGACGTATAAATAATAAAATTTTTTAAAACTAGAATATAATGGGTTGTTTGGGAACACTTTCTCTATATCTTTTTTTATGTTACAAACAAATCGAGACAAAACTATTTTTACATATTTACTTTGGTTTGCATAAAATTAATTTTCTAATGGATTCTCAAATGGGCACAATATTACAGGTTTATAGTAAATTATAATTTCTTATTATAATTAATTATTAGTTTCTAAATGGTGAAATTAAATATCTTGTCAAATTATATAACTATTAACTTAAAAATGAAATCAATTTTAAAGAATAAAATTAATGAATAAGATTTAAAAACTTTAAAGGACCTAATTAAAAATTAGGTAAAACCATGAGCACTTGATAAAAAGGAAAAAGAAATAGAAGTGTCTAATTAAAAAACATATGAAACTATAATGGCCTAATAAAAAGTAAAGCCTATATGGACCTTATTAAAAATTGATTAAGGGCCCGTTTGGTTGAAAGAATTAGATGGAAGGGAATGGAATGGAAGGGAAAGGAAAATTTTTGTTTGGTTGTTACTAGAATGGAAAATAGGTTGATGGGAAAATTTTTGTTTGGGAGAAAATTGTAGGAAAGAGAGTAGGAAAATTGTATCAAATGACTATAATGCCCCTAATGGCAAATGTTAAATTTTTTTTATAAATATATGTATTTGTTTAAAAAAAGCAACTTATTTATATTTATTCTTTAATATTTAATTATATAATATTAAAAAATATAATATTTATTAATTATATGTATTTTTTATTAATTATATATAATTATATATGTATTTAATATATATTTTATAAAATATGTATATTATATATATATTTAATATATATTTTATTAATTATATATATACATGTGAATAGTCATAATTTCACGAATTCGAATGGGAATTAATCCGCGCGCTGATGTATAAAGTTAGTCATTCGAATGACCAAAATGTCACCATTCGAATGAGGGTCATGAATATTGAAGTATGTAGTGCCTAATTCGAATGAACTTTGTGCTCATTCGATTGAAACCGCACAACTGGAGATGTATATTGAAAAATGCAGTTCCTTATTCGAATGCAATTTTTTGTCATCCGAATGAAACGCCACATCTTCATATTGTATTCAAATTATATTAGTCACTCATTCGAATGATACCCTATTGCTCGAGATGAAAATTGAATTATGTACATGGCCATTCGAATGGACCTTTGGCTCATTCGAATGAGGAACCATATTGGAATGAGATTTGTAGATTAATATCGAAGAATGTAGTTTGTCATTCGAATGAGAAGTTTCATCATTCGAATGAGAACCTAATAATGCGATGCATAACACTGGAGCACAAACATTTCATTCGAAAGAAATACTTACTCATTCGAATAAAAGGCACCAATCTCAAACTGCAAATTCATGAAAAATGTCAATGCACTTGCATTTTTCAACTTTAAATAATGAATAGCAAGGACTGGAACTTTTTCATTATGGAAGAACCTTTTATTGTAGAGGAATGGAGTTAAACACAGATAAAGGTTTGAAATTATTCCATTAAACAGAAACACTTATATACTCAACATGCCATTGAAAATATGATATTTCATATGACTACATCAATGACATAAAGCGTTAGAAAAACATTAAAAGGCATCAGAACTTCATAACTCTGTGCATCAGTTCTACAGAAATAACAATGCATAAGTAACTGCAACTGAATACATAATTTTTTTTCAGAACACAAAAGTGAATTGTATAAATAGTAGGCTTAGTCGTCTGCCTTGCCCTCTGACTTTCCTTCATGCCCTTTGTTCACATCATCAGGATGGGTGGCTGCGGCTGATGCAACAGGTTCTGGTGGCTTGGATGGTGATGATGCAGCAGCTTCAGCTGGCTTGGATGTTTCTTGACCAATATCTGTCAGAACTTGATGAATTATGAGCTCAGTGTGCTGGAGCAAGCTAGATGCAGGAGTGTTCTTAGTTGACCTAGTTGTTGGCACTGGAGAAGATGGTTGGGAGATCTGAGATGGGGATACATGGCCTAAAGAGATAGGTGGAGAAGAGAGTTTGGGACTGATGTCATGTGTGAAGGGATGGGATGCAGGGTCAGGGTCAATGTCAATTGGATTGATGGTCAGGTGGTGTCAGGTGTAGGTTGGGAAGGTGATGGTTCAGGGGAGGCTTTATGCACTTGTAGAAGGATTTCAAAGGCTTTGACCCTTTTGGAGAGGTCTTCTGTTTTCTCTATTTGGGTTCTCAACATCTTCATCATTGTTGTATATGATGTATCAATGAACTTAAAGAGTCCCTACAACTGTTCACTAATTTTGTTGAGCATATGCATGTCTGAAGTGAGGATGGTGTCCATAGCTTTTTCGACAACTTTGTTGAAAATATCCTGAACCGAAGGTGGAGGCTCAGGTGTGGCACCCCTAGTTGATTGGAACTCATCCATTGGCTCTTCCTTCACCCTTTTCCTCTTAACCTTCTGTTGTGCTTCTTTATCTGGTGTTGCCAGTGTGAGACCCATTTTAGCCATTTGGATCTTACCAAACCTAGGCACCCTTACAATATCATCGGAGGGCCGATATAGCCGTTATAGCCATTATATACGATACGAAGGGGTGTCAGCCGATATAGCCGTTACTGTAAACATTCATTGCGATGAAAAAGGGGCCATTCGAATGGTCTATGCATATCACAATGCAAATATTCAGCGATTTGAGGAATTCGAAGGAGATTGATGGAATTAGGGTTGTAGGGGAGTGTATGGAGTTAAATCACAAGCAATGGAGACAATTGTGCGTGTTCAGAACCTTATATTGGGTGAAGCTGAAAGGAGTCATTCGAATGACTCACAAGTTTCATTCGAATGAAAGCTTTCATCTTCACCGTATCTTCACCACATCCGAATGAGTTTAAAATTTGTAATCATCTCATTTGAATGAGTTTTTGGGTCATTCGAATGACAGACTTAAATTTCATGAATCTCCAGATTTTTTGGGAGTCATTCGAATGAGACAATTTTTCATTCGAATGAAAGTCTTCATCTTCAACGTATCTTCACCACATCCGAATGAGTTTGAAATTTTTAATCCTCTAATTCGAATGATCCAATTTTTCATTCGAATGAAAGTCTTCATCTTCACCATATCTTCACCACATTCGAATGAATATTCAAATTTTTAGCCTCTCATTCAAATGCATGTTTGTATCATTCGAATGACAGCCTTAAGTGTCACCAATCTTCACAAATTTCAGGGTGTCATTCAAATGAGCCTACTTTCTCATTCGAATGAGATCCTTAATCTTCACCATATCTTCACCACATTCGAATGCATATTAAAATTTTTTAGCCTCTTATTCAAATGCGTTTTTGGCTCATTCGAATGACAACCTTAAATGTCACTAATCTTCACATATTTCAGGGTGTCATTCGAATGAGCCTACTTTTTATCCGATGAGATCCTTCATCTTCACCATATCTTCATCACATTCGAATGCATAATGAAATTTTACCTTCAATTTGCAAGGATCCCATTCGAAGGAGCATAAGGCTCATTTGAATGAGATTCTCATCTGACACCTATATTCATTCCAAGATAAATTGAAACTTCATAAAAACATTCCCTCTCATTGTTAACATGTGAGGCATTGTTATGCTATCAATCCAAAATATTACACACGCAAGTTATAACTGTAATCACAATGTTGGTGAAACTTTATGCCATGTTAGTTCCCTATCATAACTGACATGATCAAAAGTTTCACAACCATAACTAACATATAGGTATACAAGGTATACCAAAATATATGCAGCATCCACACCGAGTACATTACCTCAAAATATATTCATCAAAATATATCTAACTACTTTCCAAGTAAACTGCGTATCCAAGATGGTTTGAAAGCTGTTGGAATCTTGTTAAATGCATTCAACAAGCTTTCGGACTCCACAATCTTTATGTGTGCTGCATTAAGCTCTTGGATATTGAGACCTTCTACATTCATTAAATCTATGTAGAGATCAGTAGCCTTGGCTTCCATCTTGGCCTGGTGAGCTTGTCGTGACTTACGATTGCCAAGGTTATCAAACACTTGGACAATTGTCTGGTCCAATGCAGTCACAGTTTCACATAACACGTCAACCAACACGTCAGTATTAGTTGTCCTACGTCGCTTCCTGGAGGATTATGACACCTCAGTTGTAGCACCAGCTGTGGTTGTAGCAAGAATTGTGTCATGGCAAGCTTGTGAGAGGTCAATGTCATCAGTAGCAGCATCCATTTGTGATGAATTAGGAGTCTCAGTTTCTTCTTCAAGAATTTCTTCTTCCATTACAGCTGGCGTATTGCAGAACTCACCAACAGCACGATCTTTAGACCATACGAAGCATAAGTCCTGAAAATGAGGTAAAGACTTGTTTCTGAATGCAGCAGCTTTCTTGTGCACCTGCCACATAAAACTTCCCAATACTTGTAGTACCATAATTATGGACAATCAACACAATATAAATAAAGCAAATGTCACACACATACCTTAATATATTCATCCCACACATCATTCTCAGCCACCACAAGTTGCTTTTCTGCATCCCAACCAAAGCCAGATGTGTTGGTTCTATATACCATGTCATACACTATCTGCAATGACAACTTCATTATTTTTATCCGTGAAAGGATGTGAGGGTTGTCTTTTATGCCACAACTACGTGCTCTATCCTCCATCATAGATTCAAGTTTTTTACCATACCCTGGCTTGAATCCGTTGTCTGCCATGAACTTCTGATTGTTCTAAGTTCTATCAGACACTGAACAAGCAATTTATCTTCATCTAGGCTACATACGTGAAACTTAGCTTTCCCAGCATTCTCCATTCTAACCCTCACCATAAGAAAATCATTGAAGTGAAAAACAAATATAAATCTAAAACTCCATTATAACAATTGCATAACAAATATATTGTCACAAATGACACTCAACTCTATTTATAAATCACGAATAGCAATGTCATTTCATTACAGTGAACTTAAAAATTAGTATACCGTATAAATCCTCAACAAATACTACAACATTCAAATTCAATCTGTATCCCTCTATGCCATGTATGCATTGAACATATCATTTGCCAATCCATCTCTATAGTTGTTCCAACTAGTTGAAGTCTCCATTGTTCCTGTGGGTGTATTTTCATGTCTTGGATTAGTAGGTTTAAATGATTCCAGTTGTTCGTCTAATGGATCACCCATATTCTCTCACCGAATGAGGTTATGAAGCAAACAACATGCAACAATATATCTATTCTGAATCTTCACCGGGTAATATGAAGCACTTCGAAGAATGGACTATCGGTTTTTGAGTGTGCCAAAGTATCTTTCAATAATGTTACGCGCAGCTGAATGACGCATATTGAAGCATTCATAGGGGTTTTCGGGTTGGTGTTCCTATCTCCACTCATTCAAGTGGTAACGTTGGCCTCGGTATGAGGTAAGAAACCCTTCACAGTTACTATAACCCCCATCAACGAAGTAGTAATTTCCTGAAAAACAAATTATATTTAGCTCTATTAATTTTATTCAGTTAACTACAATATAAACTAACCATTACTAATCGCACTAATACACCTAATGGTACTCTTAGCCCATGTCTTCTCTGTAGAGTATCCCTCAGAACTCGGCTATCAGAAGCTGAGCCTTCCCATCCAAGCATCACAAATATGAATTGTGCATCTGGAGAGCATACACCCAACACATTGGTAGTTATATCTCCTTTTCGGTTTCGGTATCTACCCTTGTGTACTGCAGGTACTTGTACACGTATGTGAGTGCCATCTAGTGTACCCAAACACCCCTACATCAACACAACTATATCAATATATAGTTACACTTCACAATTTGAAAATCACAAAAACACAATTCGTTACCTTAAACCACTTCCAACTGCCATCCGTTGAATCCTCTGTAATTGGCTCTGGTGTTTTCAGTAGCTTAAATTGCAGTTTCAAAGTGGCATTTAAAACTTGATTAAAGTATCTGCTCATTGTTTCACCAGATCTTCCAAACGCAAATTGTACAACTCTGTTTTTTTTTCACGTGATGAGCTAAAATGTGCAAAAACAATGCTACTTGCTTATCCACCAGTAGATGCCTTGTTGGTTTCAAGCCACCAATTGTGTATAACATATGACACAGTTGATCAAATGTGGGCCGATACATCCTAATTTGGTTGAAGCAAGTATGATCACTACTATAGATCATAGCTCTTAGATTTGCTCTTACCATGAAAATCTAATCTATATGAGCTGTAAGGGATTTCCCTGCATCTCTGCCTATTTATAACCATTGTAACTAACATTGTCAAAATCATTTTCCTTATTGCCACAACCAGTGCTAAACATCCACCCAATAACTCAAAAAGATATCCATCCTCCATCGCCTACAAAGTTTGCCAACATATATACATGTAACATAATTATAATAAATTATTGCCATTCCCAACATCTTGTCGCACAACATTAACATTTTACTCATTCACAACCTACCCATTACTTGCCTCTTCTTAAAGCCACTTTCATAACTGTAACATTCCATCTGACAAAAAGAAAATAAATAGAGAAGCAGAGGTGCCGTGTGGTTTGGAAAAGGGAAGGAGTGAGGCGAGAAAGATTGAGTGTAAAAAAAAAGAGACAAAAGAAGGTGTTGGCGTGCCGTGCATGAGTGGAGAAATGGGAGAGGGTGATGTGGGTTGGAGTGAAGTAAAAGTAAAGGTAAAAAGAAAAATAAAAAAAGAAAAAGAAAATAAAGGAGGGTTGACGGTTAAGTTTGAGGGGTATGGGGTATTATAAATACCATACCCACCCATTTACATATCACCACACACACACACCCCCCAAACACACACACAAGCACAACCGAGAGAGAGAAGAGAGGGAAAAGAGAGTGAGAGTGAGAGAGAGAGAAAGGAGTGTAGAGAGTTATTTTCCAGTTTCAAGATTATGCTTTTGGGATGATTTAGGTAAGTAAAATGTCTTATTTTTATAAGACTCCTTTATGAAAGTTGTTCTAAATATTTTTATCTTTTTATTTGTAGTAATATTATATTTGTTAGATGATATTTTGAGATATATATTTTTGTTCAGTTTGAGTTTTATTTGTAAAAGACCATAAAATGGTAGATATATTTTTATAACTAAGTTCTATAAGGTCATATTTATTTATTTGACATCTTGAATATTTTAGAAATTTAGTTGTGTTTAAAAAGAGATATATTTTGGATATATATGATATTTTGACTAAATAAAGATAAGGAGAAAAATGTGACGGATGATTTATGGATAGATTTGATCAGTTTAGATTTGTTATTTTTGTATTTTGTGATTTTATAAGTAATTGTTATTATAAAATGTTCTAAACCAATTTTATTGAGTATTTTAAGATATGAAAATTGTTGAAACAAATTATTTAGTGTAGTGAAAATGTAATTTATATTTTAATCGGTATAGATTTGTTATTTTGTCATTATATGGTTTTATAATTAATCTTCGCTATAAATAGGTTACAAATAATTTTATAGTGGATATTTTACCTATACAATTGATTTAAATAATTTATTAGGAGTATGGGAATCATTATTGAAATTTTAAACAGTTTAGATTTTTTTAAAAAAAATTGGGCATTTAGAATTTATTGCTTTTTTTTAAGTGTAAAGTTCTAAACTTTAAATTACGAATGATAATGTTAACTTGAGATTTATATGAATTAAAGAAGTTAAGAACAATATTTGAATTAATTATAAAATATATATTTGGGGGTTAGAGTGTGAGTTGAAATGTTTGGTAATTATTTATTTGATTTTTGTATTAAATTCGAATTTACATTTACTGTGTAGATTAATTGGTGACTGGACTGTATTTGGTTGCTTCATTCTCAAGACTAGTGGGATTTAGCTTGGAAGTGAGGTTATCGGGGTTAATTTCTTTTATATGCTTTTTGTGGACTGTAAGGTGTTTTCTAACCCTTACTTTCTTTATAGAAAAATTAAATTGTTATTTAAAAAATTTTACATATTTTTATATGTGACATTTATTCAGTGAAGCATTGTACTTTTGAACTGTATGAGTGTTTGTTATACATGAGGATGATGTGACATTTGTGATGATTGATATGAATATGACATCGGGACTGTATGAATGATGGATGTGCATTTATATTTATGTGTGTTATATTGTGCGACTATTTTCGAAATGAAGGAAGAGTGGTGAATTATTGTGCCCATCAACTTTTACTAATCCTTGGCCCGGATTTAAGCTAAGTTGGTGTGGGTGGACACCTCTTTACCTTGGCCTGTTGCAGGTGGTATGGGAGGGGACAATGTTCTTGAAGTGATTAGCTAACCGTTGGCCAGATATACTAGCACTGATAGGTTGTGCCATGTCTAGAAGTTATAAGGCAGAGCAGATGGATGGGGGTTAATTGCTTTTGATAGATATTATGTTATTGAATTATTATTATACTGACAAACCTACTTCTTTGACTTGCATTCCTATCCTGCATATGTTAGAAATTGATTTTTAGTTACTGAGACGTCATGTCTCATCCTGTTATTATAATTTTTTTAGGTGATATCTCTATTTCTGATAGAGGCCGAGGGAAGCAGCCAGAGACATAGTTATTAAGCCTTGTAGGCTCCTTTTTGGTATTGGAATTGTATTGAATTTTATATTGACATATATGGCTATTATCATGATGCATTGTATTTTGGGAAGGCCATCATGAATTTGTGGGCCCTGTGATGTTGGTTCATTAGTTTGTGCCAAGCAATTTGGATTTTATGTGACAATTTGTGAACGGATCGTGTGGCAAGGATCCGGGTGCTTTATTAAAGGAAATGGCTTCCAGATAACTCTGTCCTTATTTAAATTTTGGTTAAAATTATTATGGTTAATTATTGGTTCTTTTCAATAACGTTAATGGCATCAGATGGTAAAACAAAGAGAGCAAAAGACAAAAATGACAAGTTCATTCACAAACTCAAATATGTCATATGGTTACACAGAGCGATTACCTACTCAAACATGGCATTCACAAAGAAAACAAATTTCAACAGACAGGGAGAGAGATGCGGAAAGTAGATGTTGGATGTCAACTTTTTCATGAATTGAACATATGTTTTACAAAATTCATTTAAAGGAGCAGGTGATGCAAACCTTTTCTAGAATTTCTTCGGTAATTGATTTCAAATCACAGCGCCGCGCCTTTCTGTTGCTTATCTTCTTGCTCTAACTAGCTCGTAGCTCCTTCTGTTGTTTTGCATATGTTTTCACGGTAGAAGTATTATATTTTCAATGTTTTAGAAGGGGCAAATCCGTATTTACAAGCCTTTGAATTTCACTTTCCACCATTTCTATTTTCCCGCGGACGCTTGAAAATGAGTTCCCGTTCCATTTGAATCTTCAAACCAAACGCTCGCCGCTACTGGAAAATTTAAATTTTCCTATTCCATCACTTGATTTGCAGCGAACCAAACGGGCCCTAAAACTGTAAGGATTTGCAGAGTAATCACCCTTTTTGGTCCAATTTTACTTGTTAATATGAAGTGTATTGATTAAACATACAAAATAACAGCTCAAACAAAATAAGTTTACATTCAAAATTAACAGTGGGGTGAAATTACCCCCTTTAATATTTTTAGGCGATATTGAGTCAAAAAATATGATGATACTCAGCACTCATGCACAAACACTTCCAAAGCATAATTGAACCTTAATCTTCAAAAAAATAACTATTATATATTAACACAAGGATAACATACATAATCGGTCAACAACATAACTTTATGGGTTAATATGTAAATTTATTTTGAAAGTTTTTATCAGAGCAATGTTGTACAATAATTTTTTTCAATATTGGCCTTAAAATTTTAAAATGTAATAATGTTGTTATAGCTAAAGCTGATAACATGGGTTCAGCTTGCGGGTTGGACCTGCCAATTGATGGTGAGTTGGGTTGTAAAAAATAAGCCTGTTTAGATGTGAGAATTTTTTACCTACATCCGCTGTAGGCTACACTTGTGGGTTGGCCTGTCAGTTCACTTTTTTAAAAAAATTAAAATTGATTTATAAAAAATATGTTAACAACTTTTGTTTATAATGTAAACATATTTCATATTGGATGCTTGCTGATTATTTGATTTGTGGTTTTATATTTAGTTTGAATTCAATATTGTAAGTTGTATTATATCTGTTTAAGTTGTATTGTTTAAAATTTAAATTAGATATTTTATGTTTAAGTCGTGGTACATTTTTATAAATTAAATTTGAAAAATGATATTTCATTTTAGATATTGAAAAAAATAAAAATATATTTGAAGTCCAAGTTTAGAAAAATATTATGGGTAAGAAAAATATGATTTTTTTTTTTTGTAAAAAAGGAGGCTGGATGAATTGAATAAATCTCAATCCATATGCAAACGAGTATTTAAACTTGACTCGTGACAAACTTAACTGGTTACGACTGACATGTTTTATTACCTCTAGTTATAGCCATCTAAATTAATATTTTTAACGGTTGAAGACAATTTATTTCATTGCGATACTTTTATGTAACCTTGCATTTTGTAACTTACACATTAATCCTAAATTTAACTATACAAACTGTATCAAAAAAATTTAACTATAAAAAAACCACAAAATAACGAAGTATATGAAATCAGCTAATTCCTACTCAAGCCTTTTCCGTTAGAAAATTGAGTTCCGCGCCAGGTAGGGGTCGATCCTACGACCTTCTGCTTAGGAAACAGACGCTCTATCCACTGAGCTACAGGCGCTTGCGACATCATCGTGGAAATAATTATCTGAGGATTAGGTTCTTACCCTTTATTCCTTTGGTGGAATCTCAGAACTTGCCTGTCTACCTGAACCTATAAAGCTGGCAGCAATGGCCTATAAATCAGTGGTATCTAGAAAACAGATATTCATGAGAGATTCTGAGATAATTACGTGAGAGGAATTTTATCTCAGTAAACGCAGGAATGTATGTTGGTTATCCAAACGGGCTAACCAAATAAGCCTAGGGCTTGTTTGGATGCTAGGTTTGAAACCTAGGTTTTGTCCAACTAAAATTTTTTTCCTCAAAAACTATTTTGGTTACAAAACCTCAGTTTCAAAACTAGGTTTTTAAACCTAGGTTTTCTTTCTCTTCTTTCTTACTTTTTCTCTCTTTCTCTTTCTTACTTTCCTCTTTCCTACCCACTTTTTTGTCTTGGAATCCGTAAAAGTTAATAACTTCCTAAATATAATTCACTTCTCAAAATCTAGATTTTACTTATAAAAATTATTTTTTAAAATCTATTATTTTAAACCTAGGTTTCACCTTCTGAAAACTATTTTCATCCTCAACTCCGAATCAACCCATAATACAACTTTTTTTAAGGGGGAATCAATTCGGCTAACTGCAAATAAGTTCACCTTGTCTCTGGTTTTCAGCCTGCCTTTTGAATCCTTCTGCAGCCCTAGCCTTGTTCCCTGGTCGAATTCGTTGTGAATAAATCTTGGGACTTCATGGCTGATGTTGCTGAGACTACCCTTTCATGTGCAAACTGTGGCAAGCCTGCTCATCTTCAGTACGTGTTCTTTTCTGTAGCTGCTGAGCTTATTCGTTTTCTGACCCTATTCTTTCTGTCTTCTGCTTCCTCTTCATGTTTTATATGGGATTGTGAGAAGAGTTCACCTTTTAGAGAATCGATTGTAAGCCAATACGAGTTTTTTTTGGACGCGATGAACAAATTTTGATATGCGACTGAATGGCTTCTTCAAGGCTCCCAGCAGAATTATTTTATGCTGTGTATGATAGCATGTGTTTTTGGCACCTAGGATAGGATTTCACATTTACTTCTTGCCCCCAAATTCGTAATATCAAGTAGAAAGCAAGTCCAGCCATCTCTAAGTCGACTCCCATAGTTTGGCTGCTATGCTTTGTTGCCTTGGTAGCTTGGATAGTGAAAGATGAAACTTGTGGGTTGTTTTTAATCTTCATGCAAATTAGTTCATCGTTGCTTACATTATTGGCGATGTACGGGGCTCTTACTTTTCTTAGTGGGTGGTGGCCCTCTGTTAAGTTAATAGAAGGCGGTGTTTGGGAGAGGGGTTTAAAGGAACTCTCTTCTATAATAAATTTTATCAGTGAAAGTTTATAGTCTTTTTGTCCGTATAGTCGAACTATTTTAGAATCAGGATCAATTTCTTTTGAAGGTCTATGAATTAATAGCTTATTCCTGGGTGCACTTATTTCTTTTCTTGATTTCTACTTTGATAAAGCCGGAATTAAATTTCCATAAAGAGTAGATGTTTGACCTTTTAACCAAAAAAATAAATATTCATGTTTAACCTTTAAAAAAAATGTTTAACCAACCCTCTCGTTTTGCTCTAATCAGGTGTCCAAAATGCATGGAATTGAAGCTGCCACGCGAAGGTGCCGCTTTCTGGTTCGTAATTGTTAACTGCTTCATCAGCTTTTGTGAGTCCTTTAGATGCCATAGAAATTGAGTGGATAATAGAAAGTGAAGCAATCACTAAAAAACTTTTATACTAACAGTTATCTTGCAGAAATTCTTATAGACGTTATCGGAGAGTTATTTGTTTTTCCAATTAACTGATACATTTACATAATTGCTGAGTTCTACAGCAAAAATTGAAGAGTTGATGGGTTACAGTGGTGGTTACAGAATGTTGTCAGTCTCTTTAATCTCTTAATGTAGATTGTAGAGATTTTCAGGTAATATGGGTTCCTCAATTTAAACCGAGGGACTTGGATATTCTGGTCTGGTTGTAATTTAGTGTTGGTGCTGACTAATAATATTTTCTTAAGTCATATTAAGTGGGAGGAAAAATAAGTTCTGGTGGATCTTATTAACATCCACAGAAGATTGTGTTAGTAATTAGAGGGTTGCAGTTTGCTGGGCAAACTGTAAAAGGTGAGGATGGCCAATAGTAACTACTCATGCTTGCGAGAGTTTATTTGCAAATAAGTTTTGTAGTTCTACTTATACTTCTCAACTGTAATATACAATTTTAAAATGTCTTGACAGTACGCAGGATTGTTTCAAAGCTTCATGGAGTTCGCACAAATCTGTTCACTTGAAGGCAAAGCTAACTTCTCCTGGGACCGGCAATCCACAGCAGCTAAATTCAGATTCACCCTGTGAAGGGTGGTTATATTGCTTGAAGAAAGGGCAGGCACGATCTCCAAAGATGCCTTACTTTGATTGGACTGGGTAATTCACTTAGACTTTGTTTCTCATTCTAGAAATCTATATCATGTTTAACCATTATAGATGATCATATTCAAAATTAATAACAATATAATACTGTTTCTGAACTTCAGATTCTCCTGTCTTTCTCTTTTCTCATCCTTCCTTTAATCCTTGCATTTGATTAGTCTGGGCATCCTATTTATTTGTGACAAGAAATTATCAACACTTTTCCATTATTTATTTGCTACATATGCATGTAATTTTTAGTAAAACATCTTCATTTGTTGGTAATTGGAAATAAGTCTCGTTGTTGCTTTGATAAGGATGCTGAGGCCATATCCCATATCTCCTAAACGGATTGTACCAGCTCATATTGATAAACCTGATTGGGCTGATGATGTAAGTTTTTTGTTATTCTTCATCATCTCTAGATTTAACTTTTTAATTGGAGGTCATCTTCTGATGACATAGCTCAGGCTCAGTAGTCTTTAAACATGTATTTTATCATCTTCATGTAGGGAATACCCAAAGTTGAGCCTAACAGCGATTTGCAGCATGTTGTTGAGGTGAGTGTTTTTAAAATGCATTTGTTGGCAAGATCAAGTTGGAGTATGCTGTTCACCATTCTAAATGTGTTATTGGTTTGCAGATCAAAACTCCAAATCAAATTCAGAGAATGAGAGAAGCATGCATAGTATGTGACTCCCCCCCCCTCCCAAAAAAAAAAAAAGCAAAAAATTGCCACTTAGATTCTTATGTCGCAGTTTCTTTTCAATGTTTTCTTTAATCTAACTTATTTTATCCAAAAACTATGATTTTTTTTTTACCCAAATCCCAAAACTATAATTCGTTTCAGCCTTGATTGCAGTACAGAATCACGGTGCTCGTTTTGGATTTGTGGTGCTAACGGCTAAATTTGCTCCTTGATTGGGGTCCTTTTTATTGAATAACTATATTAAGTATGCTGTTTTAAGTATATTTTTTTGGACTTGTGGATCCAATATTCTAGATTGCGAGGGAAGTTTTAGATGCAGCTGCTCGGGCTATTCAGCCAGGTGTGACCACCGATGAAGTTGATAGAGTCGTCCATGAGGCAACTGTAGCTGCAGGTATTGACTTTGTGAGTGCATTATATTGTGTTTGGAGCATCTTAGAAGTCCTGTAACTCTAGCGGGAGCATTTAAATACTAGTATTGTCAGTATCATAGTGGCACATGCACGCCTTTGTTTTACTTTATAGATCCTGATCTAAAGCTACTTCATCCAAAATCATAATATTGCTTTGTTTTTGGATGCCCTATAAAAAAGTAGCTTGGTCATTTATAGTTTTGTTGGTCAAGATGTGTTTAAGTGACCTATGAGGCACGTTCCAATTTTATCAAGCTATATTGTGGGCCTATGTTTTTATGGTGTTTGAGGTGAGCTGCAATGTTTGTAGCCTACAAATAATGCAATAGATTTTATATTGCATATCATATTATTTATAGGTTCTATCTTCTATTTGGAGCCATTTGCTAGTCTGGTTCTGGCTAAAGCTACTTCATTATCTTGAGCTGATTAGCTTTTTGCCCTCTCTTTTTCATCAAGCACTCTTTTGCTAGGAGTGTCTCTCACTCGGTATTTGGTTTTGCTTATACTGGATGTATATGACACAGCATTGACTCTATAACATTAGATTGTTCAGGCCATTTTGCTGATACCATGTCAAAGTATGGAAAATAGGTTATAATAAATTCTTTGATTGTAGAACTGATGTTTTAACATCGCAATGAACATGTGATCCCAACTTTGAATATCATTTTTGGTCCTACAGAAGATCAAAATTTGCCACCATTCGGATTGGATCCATATTGTAGGATTTGCATGATTCTGTATGCTTATTTGTTTATCATCAAACTTCAGAGCGAGCATTTTGGCGGAGTTAGAATTGTTCTGGTTGGGGGGTTTTATTCTGATCAGTAACTGGCATCGGTTGTAATTGTGTTTATTATTTTTATTACTACAGGAGGATATCCATCTCCTCTGAATTACCATTTCTTCCCCAAGTCTTGCTGCACGTAGGTACTTGCCTTCTGTATTTGTTTCATTTTCTTCATCTTCTCTGTATTTATTGACGTTATGTACCACTCTTTTTAACAGGTCAGTCAATGAAGTAATCTGCCATGGAATTCCTGATGCAAGGTAGGTTTTTCTATGCTTTTCCTCAAGAAATTACTTGTAGGGGTGCATTTTTCAATACTATCCTTAGCCAAATTGTATAGCTTTCTTCTCCACTATAAAACGTTACTTGCCCGCTCCTGAAATAAAAAGATACCTTATAGCTAAACCCATGCTGACCAAAATACCCTACAAGATAACCATTTTTCTAGAATGTAGTAAAAACTGAAATTGATAATAAAAACGTAAATATAACATGCAAGATTTTTTAGAGGAAGTTCACGGATTAATAGCTAATATATTTAAATAAAACACATACATCTGAATATGCATACATTAAATATAGAAATCAATTACATAAAAATGATTGTAAATGTGATAAAGTTTTTAAGAAATATGTTTCTTAATGTTATACTTTTTACCCCAAAAATCTATATTATCCTTGGTGGTTTTCCGGTCAACATGCCTTCAATACTCGGATATTATTTTGTTTTAGACGGGTTGGTGCATGCATGCGTTTTTATTAGAGGGTCTACATGATTAATGGCGTGAGTTTACTCAATCCTCTGACATAGTCCTTTTCTTGTTAACTACGCTTTTATTAGGAGTAGCTCAATAGCTGCTTCAAGCAAATAAATATAACTCAAGAACTTCACTTAATACATGCCTACTCCACAGGAAGCTTGAGGATGGTGATATTGTAAATGTGGATGTCACTGTGTACTATAAGGGCGTTCATGGTGAGTTGACTAGCATCCATTTGTGATGCTGTTTCAACTTTTTGCTAAAAGATTGTATGATAGCCTAATCTTAGAGTTTTTACGCAGCTGATCTCAATGAAACATACTTTGTGGGAAATGTAGATGAAGAATCACGCCGACTGGTCCAGTGCACATATGAGTGCCTGGATAAAGCAATATCAATTGGTATTTATCTATGGAATTTAAGCTCTCAACTATCTCTCCGATGAGACTCTAAATATTATAAGTTCTAGACTTCAGTAAACTTGGATTTTCCCTAACCTCTGCTTTTTTTGGGATTTCCTATGAAGCAATACTGTTGAAAGTAAAGACTTGGTTCTCATTGATGGGGATGGAAAGGATTTGCATAAAGGGATAGTCATTGACGTTATTGGAAAATATAACTTTGTAAATAAACCTTTACCTCTTTTTTTTGAATTGACATGTGCAATTATAATCTAGGTGGGGTTAGTATGTTCTTTAGAATGCTTGAATGTTTAAAAATATTCTAATATATTACTAGTTTATTTGCATGTTACATTTTAAATTTTCAATTTTTGAAATGTTCGAGTGCTCTGATGTATGCTGCTTTAGTAAGGATATGCTTTATATTTGCAGCTGCCACTCAAGTCATGATTTACAGGTGTTGGCTATTTGTGTGGTTATAAATAGTCATTGTTAGGATGCTCTATCCACTTACCGTTGTTTAAAATTTTTCTGGTAACTAACGATGCATTGCGAGCATCATTCGGAAAAAGAAGTAATGACTATCCTTATGTGAAGTGGCATTTGAAGTTACGTCCATGTTAATTATGTCTAATTTGTTAGGAGTTGGTGAATGCCGCTCTGTATGTTCAGACTAATTCAATTATCTTCTCAAGCATTATTGGATGTATTAAAAAAATGCAATTATCTTCTCGAGCATTGTTTGATGCATAAAAAAAAAAAAGTCTATTATCTTTTCCTAATTCTTCTTTTCCCTTAAACTTTAGTGAAACCCGGGGTGAGATTTCGTGAGATTGGTGAAGTTATTAATCGTCATGCTACAATGTCCGGTTTCTCTGTGGTAATGCACAAAATTCTTTGACAGCTTCATGCATTTGATTATCTTTGATTGACTGGCTGATGGCTATTAACGGTTCCTTACTTTTGCTTCCCTCTCCCTCTTGAATAGGTAAAATCATATTGTGGCCATGGAATTGGAGAGCTCTTCCACTGTGCACCGAATATTCCCCATTATGGAAGTATCCTTAACTGATAGCATGCAGGGTTGTGAAAAACGTATATTGAAAAACCTGTGTTCTGCATTTTCTCATATATATATATTTATTTGTTTATTTATGAATATATATACTTGAAGAAAGGTGAAAGAATTATATGCCTCATTAAAAATTACATCAAAAGGGGCTTGCCTCCTATACAAAAAAGATGATATGCAATTAATAGGGATTAGGTCTAGCAAAAGTGACGGGCCAGTGTTTGAGTTCCCATTTGAAGAAGTGACTGACAATGTCTTGAATACGATTACTTCCAATATGGGTACACGTGCCTATTAAAAAAAAAAAGATGATAGGCAACATGAAACATTGATCTAAAAGATGTTGAATCCTCTACCGAAGATCACAATAAGCTAACAAGATGAAAAATAAGTAAACCTTAACAGTTTGCAGGAAACAAGGCAGTTGGTGTAATGAAGGCTGGACAGACCTTCACAATCGAACCAATGATTAATGCAGGTATTTTTTTTGGGTTTTCTCATTGTTTTAATGTTTGATGCCCCCCACGTATTCCCTTATTTTCAAACTCCTGACAAATTTCTTAACAGGTGTTTGGAGGGATAGAATGTGGCCTGATGGATGGACTGCTGTTACTGCAGATGGCAAACGCAGTGCTCAATTTGAACATACACTTCTCGTAAGTGCAAATTCTTCAGTCTACAAATTACATGTATATATACCGAGGTTGGGTTTAATGGAATGAATTAGTCCTGTAGGGAGAGGTGGCCATGTTAGTACCCCCGATGGTGTGTAGAAAAGAATTGCTTCCAATAGCAGGAACACTGTGCTTAGAAAAAACAAATTGCACCTATATATTTTGAGTTCTAATATGATCGGTAGGGATCATAATGTTTGATTTATTTTTAAACCTGTCTTTAACTAATTTACCCTATTTTCTGGTTTAGGTGACAGAGACAGGTGTTGAAGTTCTAACTGCTAGACTGCCAACATCACCCAGTGTTTTCGATTGGCTAAATTCGTAAATGGGTGTGCCATTTCAAGTTTCAGCATTCTTTTTTTTTTGTTTGGTGTTTTTAAGGTGACATCGTCTACATACATTGCTTTGCTGGCTCCAGAGTTATACATGTTATCAACTTTGATTGTTTAATAAATTGGTTGTTATCATATTTCCTGTTGTGAAAATTAAAGATGATGAATAATCTTGTTTTATTAAAAGTCGATTATACCATATTAGGCTGAAGAAAAGTTCACAGCTAGAGTCTTGAAATAAAGAAAAGCCTGCCATGTGTTTTAACAAATATCTATACTTCAAGAGTTAAACAATATCCACAATAAATAAGGAAACATAAATATTGGAAAATAACATATTTCAAATAAAAAAGATTGTAATCAACAAAGTATTGAATATTGAACAATATATGTATTTTATATATAATGATATATATGAATAATATTTATTTTATACAAATGGTATTAGGCCGCTCCATAGTTGCCCAACCGTTTTTCAGGCGGGGGCGGAATTTTTTGCTAGGCTCGGCGGGCATATCAGACTTGCCTGCATCATGCATACCCCTTTCTAAAATGTTGTTTTAAATTAAATTATATTTTTGTATTCTTTAAAAAGAGAAATAATAAATCCCACGGTAAAATTTGTTTTTTTTTTGGGGGGGGGGGAGTAATGTTAAGAAGACGAAGATTTAAAAATCATGTTGAAGTCATTTTTGTCATCCAGAAAATTGAGATTTTAGGCTCAACAAGTTTGTACAATGTGTGCGTATGAAAATCCGCTAGGAGAGGGGAATTTATGTATTTCGAGAAGAATTTACGGATTTTAAAATTTTTTATGAATTTCGAGATTTTTTTTATGGATTTCAAATTTTGTTTTGACTTGCGTGTACTGTTTGGAGAAAGATTTTCTAAACATACACATTATACAACATTTTCAAGGAGATTGAATACCTCACTGTAATGCTTGGTAAAACCAGGAAGCCTTGTGCAAACTGGTGTAATGCAAAGACCTGAATGTAGATATATAGTATGTACTAACCTAATAGAGAAATGTCAGAAACATTAGTAACTCTTTGTTGGGATAATAAAAAGAGCAATACAATGGTTTGGATCCAATGGGTAGGGTTAGTCTTTGCTTAAATTCCAACTAGTAGAGTGTTCATACTTATTGTTGATTAATGCTTTAAACAATATTACCTTTATAAAGAGAATACATATACTTACACCAAAAAAAAAAAAAAAAAGGAACAATGCTTCTCTTAGAACAAAAGGTTGGATTAGAGTTCGTTTGGAAGTCCGTTTGAGAATATCTTTTATGGAGTTCAAGGCAAAATTTAGATTTTGGAGAATAGAGTCTGGAAGAATAGGTTTTACGGATTTTAAGGTAAAATCTAAGTTTTGAAAGGTGATTGTATTTGAGAAGTTATTGACTTTTACAGAGTTCGAGATAAAAAAATAACTATCATGTCAGAGATAGAAAGTAGAGTCCTCATGAGGCACACTGAGAGATATTTCATTTACCAAAGTTTCTTGCTCTTGATATGGCATCTTGTACTTCTTTGTAGGCAGAATTCATATTTGCCTTTTAACTTCGATTAAGTAAAAAATTTAACTTGAAACGCCAAGAAAAAATTACAATATGCCTTCGTACCAAGTATCACGAAGATTCAAAGATATTTTTGAGGTGCATTAAGCCAATCTTATAAAAAAAATTGCACTATACATGTCAATTACGTTCCTATAATTGTTACTAAAAATTTTATTTTATATTATTTTGTTATATTTAAAGTGGGAATAAGAGGGAAGCATGCTATTTTCTTTTTATCATTTCGTTTCGCATATCAGACCAATCAAATAGGAAGGTAATTGAATCTATATCTATATATCATATAAAATTATAAGAAGCTATAATATAAATGATAAGTTTGGCCTCAAATTTCATCAAAAAATGTAGAACTCAAATATTATTTTAGGTGCGAATTGAATTCAAAGGTTTTTTTAAAAAATAAGTTTGACCAGGGTGACCATCGGATTGCTTCGGACTACCTCGTTTATAGTCGGGTTGCTCCAAATTACATTGGGTGGCCTCGGGTTAGACTCCTTCCACATTGGAGGCTTGACGAGACTAGTTAAGAGACTGCGTTATTGGTTTCTGAATCAACTCAGTGGGCTGAATATGCTGCTTTTAAGATTGTTCTTGTGAATCAGCAACTGTGTTAGTCTTTGTCGGAGTGTTGTAATTTCTTTTTTTGCCCATGAGTGTTATAAACACAATGATTCATAATGAGTTTCCTCGCCGGAGAAATGATGCCTTCTATCAAACTGTTTCCTTGCACCCTTCGTTAAAATCATCTACATTTAATTACTTCAAAAATATTTTGTATTTAGTGCCAACGGCATAAAATATGTAGGGGACTGCATTTGGGGGAGTGTTTGGACTCTCCAAAAGTATGTTCAACAGTGTTTTTTTTGTAAAACGAGATAATATTCCTTACATGTTTACCCCGACTTGCGAAAAAGTACTTCTCTACCGCATTCCTAAACGAGTCCGCGATCTTCCTTAGGAAACTATATTCTATCCACTGGGCCAAGTAGCGGTATGTTTGGCATCCCGTTTGGAAAAGTCAAAAATCTGTTTAATATTATTTTTTCACAAAATTCAATAATTTTCTTCATATATTTACTTGGGCTTACATAAAATCATTTCTTCTTTTCCAACTTTTGGGTCAACTCTTTTTTTTTGTGGACAAAGTTAACTCTCCGTTCACTCAACCAAATTAATTCATTTTTTTGAAGAGGAATTAATTTGGCTAACTGCAAACAACTTTGCCTTTTCTGTGAGTTTGCTGGTCAAAACCTTCTGAGTTTTGGTCTACCTTTTGAACCCTTCTGCAGCCTTGGCCTTCCCTGGTTGAATTCGTTGTGAGTAAATCTTGGGACTTCATGGCTGATGTTGCTGAGACCACCCTTTCATGTACAAACTGTGGCAAGCCTGCTCATCTTCAGTACGTGTTCTTTTTTGTAGCTGCTCATTCGTTTTATGACCTTACTCTTTCTGCTGCTTCTTCATGCTTTATATGGGATTGTGAGTAGAGTTCTGCCTATTAGATGATGGATTGTATGTCAAGACGATTTTTTTTTTGGGATCCGATGAACAAGTCTTAAGATTCGATTGAATGTCTTCTTAAAAGCTCCAAGCAGAATTATTGTGTTTTGGGGACCCAGTATAGGATTTTACATGGTCTTCTTACCCCTCAATTCGTAAAATCAAGTATAAATTAAGTCTAGCCATCTCTAAGTCAACTCCCACAGTTTGGTTGCTATGCTTTGTTGCCTTGGTAGCTTGGGTAGTGAAAGATGAAACTTGTGGGTTGTTTTTAATCTTCATGCACATTGGTTCATCGTTGCTTACATTAGTTGCGACGTACTGGGTTCTTACTTTTCTTATTGGGTGGTGGTCCTATGATGAGTTAATAAAAGATAATGTTGTGGGGAGGAGGCTTAAAGGAACTCTCTTCTCTATTATAAATTTTATCAGTAAAAAATTATAGTCTTTTTGTCTGTATAGTCGACCTACTTTAGAATAAGGATCAATTTCTTTTTAAGGTCTATGAGTTAATAACTTATTTCTTGGTGCACTTATTTCACTTTCTTGGTTCCCGAAGCAAATTTTCATTAAGAGTAGATGTTTAAATATTCATGTTTAAACTTTTAACCAAAAAAATGTTTAAGCAACCCTCTCTTTTTGCTCTAATCAGGTGTCCAAAATGCATGGAATTGAAGCTGCCACGCGAAGGCACCGCTTTCTGGTTCGTAATTTTGTGAGTCCTTTAGATGTCATTAGAAACTGAGTGGATAAAAGAAAGTGATGCAACCACTAAAAGAAACTTGCACTGCCATTTCTCTAGCAGAAATTCATATAGAAGTTGTGGAAAAGTTATTTGTTTTTTCAAATTAACTGATACATTTACATAATTGCTGAGTTCTAAAACAAAAGTTGAAGAGTTGATGGGTTACAGAATGTTGTTAGTCTCTTTAATCTATTAATGTAGACCGTAGAGATTTTCAGGTGCTGTGGGGTTTTCAATTTGAACTAATGGACTTGGATATTCGGTCTGATTGAACTTAAGTGTTTGTGCTGACTAATAATATTGTGGGCTCCTCAAATATTTACTGGGTCCTACAGCAAAAATAAGTTCTGATGGATCTTTTTAACATCCATAAAAGATTGTGTTTGAAATTAGAGGCTTGCAGTTTGTTGGGCAAACTGTAAAATTTGAGGATGGCCAACACTAACTACTCATGCTTCTGAGAGTTTATTTGCAAATAAGTTTTGTAGTTCTACTTATACTTCTCAATTATAATATCCTTTAATTTGGAGCCAAATTTAAAATGTCATGACAGTACGCAGGATTGTTTCAAAGCTTCATGGAGTTCGCACAAATCAGTTCACTTGAAGGCAAAGCTAACTTCTCCTGGGACCGGCAATCCACAGCAGCTAAATTCAGACTCACCCTATGAAGGGTGGTTATATTGCTTGAAGAAAGGGCAGGCTCGATCTCCAAAGATGCCTTACTTTGATTGGACTGGGTAATTCACTCAGACTTTGTCTCTCATTCTAGAAATCTATATCATGTTTAACCACCATAGATGATCATATTCAAAGTTAATAACAATATAATACTGTTTCTGAACGTCAGATTCTCCTGTCTTTCTCTTTTCTCATCCTTCCTTTAATCCATGCATTTGATTAGTCTGAGCATCCTATACGTTTGTAGCAAGAAATTATCAACTCTTTTCCATCATTTATTTGCTACATATGCATATAATTTTTGGTAAAACATCTTCATTTGTTTCTAATTGGAAATAAGTCTCGTTGTTGCTTTGATAAGGATGCTGAGACCATATCCCATATCTCCTAAACGGATTATACCAGCTCATATTGATAAACCTGACTGGGCTGGTGATGTAAGTTTTTTGTTATTCTTCATCATCTCTAGATTTAACTTTTTAATTGGAGGTCATCTTCTGATGACATAGCTCAGGCTCTGTAGTAAACATGTTTAACACCTGCATGTAGGGAATACCCAAAGTTGAGCGTAACAGTGATTTGCAGTATGTTGTTGAGGTGAGTATTTTTAAAATGCATTTGTTGGTGATAAAGTTGGCGTATGCTTTTGGTATTTTTTTCAGTTCGCCATTCTAAATGTGTCATTGGTTTGCAGATCAAAACTCCAGATCAAATTCAGATAATGAGAGAAGCATGCATAGTATGTGACTCCC
>JANTPZ010122487.1:0-21625 GCA_025593235.1 Vachellia pachyceras | reverse complement strand
GCGGACTCGACGGGCATGATAAGTTGAACGAAGGTCATTTTCTCGGAGCGCATCAGATCCATCGGCGGCAAGTTGTCGATGTAATCCATTTTCCCGGGGAAAAACAGAAAATGGATCAGATCTTCGCTTCAGATCTGAAACCGTCTCCCGCGCGTCGACGTTTTGGTATATGTTACCTTGGAGACTCGAACATCAATAGAATCGGAAAATTCACAGAAATCTCAGAAAGTCTGATGGAAAAGAATGAGTGTTATAAAATATAATATACAGCGTGAATGTTATTATAATTCATGTATTTTATTTATGAATATATTGTAATTAAGATAGATATAGATCCGATTTATTCGAAAGTCGGTTATGATTATTATGAGATATTAGTTATTAGAGCATTTAATTATATGACTCCCATATTGTATATAAATACTCCTCTCAAGTTATGAAGAATAGAATTTTGATCATTTTCTTCTTTCTCTCAATCTCTTCTACTATTCTTCTCTACTCCCAAATTCCCTCATTTTATAACAATGAGAATATAAAATAACTCTATTCGAGAAAAATTCTTGCTGGTGAAACTTCACAGTTACGGCTTAGTCATGTGGTGCTTCCATGACCCAATAGGTTCGTCTTCCATAACAGTGCCACCTGTTTCCCGTTATATACCGTGTCTGAATCTGAACATTGCGAGTGGGTGAATGGATGAACTGACCAAATTACATTGACCAGTTTTATTTATACGAAAATTATGACAGAGATTAAATTAAAAATAAAAGTCAAAACACAAGATGGAAATATTAATTGGTGGAGGACGTTTAATCATTCGCAATCAATTCCATTGTTCGTAAAAAAATCAAAGCAAACAGATAAACAGGCATGGGTATCAAAATTCAAAATCAGTGATTATCTATTTATAAAAAAAAATATCGATACCAATAACAAAACTTAAAAATACGCAAACCGACAAAAATCAAATTTTCCATTTATTTCTGACATGAACATCACCGTAAATTATTAATTATTTAGACATTATTTTTATTTGAGATGGATTCCAATTGAGAGAGGAACAAGTTTATTGCCCATTTTATAGCGGGAATTATAAATAATCAATGAGCCATCCAAGAATTTTGCTTCATACAAGATTCATTCGTCTTTGAAGGCTTCCCATTCCAATCATTTATTGGTAAGTGATGCTTCCACCACGCCTAAAGTATACATTTTCACGTATAAAATACATACTGAATCCTCGTATAAAAAAAAATACATACTGGATCCTCGTTCTCATCCTCCTTGCTACTACACCTGTTTGATAATGCGGTAGAGAAGTGATTTTATATAAATCGAGGTAAAATGTGTGAAGGAGATTATCTTATTTTGTGAAAAAATACTATTGAACGTGCGTTTGACTTTTAGAAACGTTCCACCAAACAAATCCAATATCACATCTGTAATTCCAAGTATTACTATGACGAATAGCGTTGGGCTGTTGGGGGAAGAAAAGAGAAGGTATTGCGTTACGCCGAACAGCTCGCGAGATCATTCAAATTATTAGCTGACACTTTGCTTCCATCACAAGAGAGACAAATCATGCCTAATTAAATCACCAAATAGTTTGGTTTTCAAGGTCGACTCATGCAGTGTGACAAATTGATATTCAAATTCTAAATTTAAAAGCTATTTACATTTAATCCTTATTAATGGTCCGAACAGAATTTCCTTTAATAAACTACACTAGAATCTTTGAAAAAAAAAAATTGCCAAAGGACTTATTTTATATTCTCTCAATGGAGTCTTAATTAATGCATGTTTATTATATAATTATAAAATAAGTAGTTTTAGAGGAGATTTATCAATTTATTTTTTAATAAATTAAACAATTTTTTTCCCTCGCAGAAATGTCTAATAACATTTCTGAATTACAGCCGAGCTATCCTTTAGAGGGATCCAAATCCATCCAAATGATCCGCCTCGACGTGCCAGCCCTTGAGAATTTACCCAACACTGCCCCCTCTCGCTCCACCTTCTTTCTTCTTCTTCCTCCTTGACAGTAACCCAGCCCGTTGCCCTTGAAATTCTATTACTGATCATATTTAAAAAAATATAATCATAATGAGCTATATTGTATTCAGGGAGAGTAAAAGTAATATGGTTATAGGCGAAATTAATACTATCTTTATGAGAGAAAAGAACATGCTGCACTCTTTTTTTCCCCTAAATAAGGTTTCATCCTATTGAATTTTTTTGGTAAGGTTTTTAACAAGATAGACGCATTTATTTATGATTTTCAAGGGAAAGTGTTATGAAATTATATAAAAGTGTGAATGTCCATAAAACTCTTTGAATTCCCTTCATTTAAATACACAAACTCCACAACCTCTCAACTCTTAAACTTCAACCATCAACATCTTCCATTCCATAACCTCTCTCAGTCATGAATGATTTTTTAAGAGCTTTTATTTCATAATTTAAATGTTACATTATATACATTCATGTGAATTCATTGTGTAACTTATGATTGAGTATGTAAATATATCAATAGAGGCTTTGTAAATTGTAATACACATTGAATGGTCACGTATGAATAAGGATCACTTTATCCTTCTTCCTTACTCCCTTATTCTATCAATCTCCCTCATCCTAAATATTTTATTTACCTTATTTTTATATCCGTACCTGACTTAATTTAAGTAAATGGGTATTTGATCCATTTGGAAAAAACGGTAGAGAGATATTTTTACGTAAGTCGAGGTAAATATGTGGAGGAAATTGTTTTGTTTTATAGAAAAACACTGTTGAATGTACTTTTGGGTGAGAGTTAAGTGTTTCACTTTATTTTATATTTTTTAATATTGAGTTATATTAAGGATATTAATTTTCTTTATACAAGATGAATAATTTTTCTTTGTAAGCATTCAGCTGTGATTTGTATTTCAAATATAATAAGATGAATTTTTGTGAAGCTTTTATTTCATAGCGGATGAATTCCTTAATTTAATTTAGAACCCCGTAAGCATTCCACACTTGTCGAGCTCGCCGTCGGACGCTTCCACTGTTGTTGGGCGTGGTTGTTCTCCGGCAAGTACTGAAAAAGGTACGAACTCCAGGGCTCTGTCTTCTCCAAAATCCGGTGAGATTTATTTGTTCCCTGCGTTATCCGCCCCTGCGTAGTTGTCGACCCTGCTTCGGAAGCCGTCGCAGCGTTTCTTGTTTTGTTTTAATTTTTTTTTTCATTTTAATTAATTAGAATATCATGAATTGCTAGACTGTTATCATTCTCATTCTTCAGTGTCTTGGAGGAGTTGCGTGGATCAATTGGCTTACATAGGCATTTTCGTTAAATTTCTTGAACAAAAATTAAAAGGGCATGATGTCAAATATAGATATTTCGTAAATTTCAGTGGGGGCATGAGTGTAATATAGGCCCGCCTATGTCTAAGCGGGAGCCGATCTTCTTAAAGAAAAACTATTTCTGATGTTTAAATGCTTATACATGCTATCCATGTTACATCAAATGTGGATAGATTTGAGATTGACCGTGTTTATTTGAAATTGATAATGATCAGAATAGACTGAGATATGAAATTTCATCATATACAAGTTGGGATAGAGCTAAACCATTTAGTTTTTTAGTCGCAAGGACATGTTAGATTTCTTATATTCAGATTTTCTCTCGATGCCTTGATGGCGCTGATAGAGAGTTGGAATCACCGTAGATTCAATGACATTGTCTACTGTAACCACCTTCATTGGGTCAGACTGTGTGTAAATTTTGTCTAGAAAGGGAAAATGTTTAATGGGAAAGCAACTTAAACATTACGGTTTTCTGCAACTTATAGAGTTATATTGATATTGATGATTGATTTTATTTGACAAATTGATGATATGAAATATGAATAGAATGAACACCTTATATTTCTTTTTCTCATATTTTTCTTAACCTGATCAAAACCTTGAGCTATATTAAACTAGAGAAAGTAGTATGTGTGGGGGTTACTGATACCGGAGATCAAAATTCTGCTTAATTGTAGCTTACTAGTGTTTGGTGCTCATCCAAGATACATCCATGTCTGTTTTCATCAGGTTAACAAGCTGGATTGTACACAGAATGAGCAAATCAAACTCAGATGCGAAGATTCTCAGCTATAATGATGTTGTGCTTAGGCGTTCCGATCTAGACATCCTTAGCGGTCCATATTTTCTAAATGATCGAATTATCGAATTCTATTTCAGTTATCTTTCTTCATGCTATCCTTCTCAGGGTATCCTGCTGGTTCCACCATCCATTGCATTTTGGATAATGAAATGCCCAGTCATTGAGGCTCTGAAAGATTTCTTAGAGCCCCTTCATTTGACCGATAAGGCACTAATTATATTTCCCATCAACGACAATGATGATGTTACCCAAGCTGAAGGAGGATCCCATTGGAGCTTGCTTGCATATTACAGAAGTGCCAATCTCTTTGTTCACCATGATAGTTTATTAAGCATGAACAAGGAACCTGCTTGGCAGCTGTATAATGCTGTTGTGGGATACACAAGACTCTCCAACTCTGCTTGTGAGGCCAAATTTCTCGAATGTCCTGATTCACCCAAGCAAGTGAATCGCTACGATTGTGGCTTATATGTGACAGCCATAGCGAGAGTGATATGTAGATGGCATGTAAATAGTGAAAATACTGATAGAAATGGTCTCTGGTTTTCTGCTGTGAAGGAGCAAGTCACTCCTTTTGTTGTTGGTGAGATGCGAAGCGAGACCCTGGCTCTGATCAAAGATATAAAGGCACGACAGTGAAGGCGGAATAAGCTTTGTGTTCGTGCTTAAAATTTTTCAGTTTCAGCCCGAGCTTCCTCTGTGATTTAGGATGGGAGGGAAGTATTCGGATGTCGTTTTTAGATGTGTAGCCGATAGTAGTTCATTGTAATTTTGCAGTGTTTGTCGTTGAATTTAGATTATTGTTTGCTTTAATTTCCGATAGATAAAATTTTAATCAAATAATAGTTATTATTTGATTATTAACCAAATATTAAGTGGATGTTTAATCAGCCTAATCATCTTGGGTGCTTTAAGCCAGGTAGGTGCTAATGCTATCCTAGACACTTCTTTGATTCTTCTGCCTTGAATAAAAGAGAGGGTATTACTAAAACGATCGAAAAGCATGCAACAACCAAGTTTTAAGATAAGAAAAATATGTTTATGCTAATTAATTACCGGGAATCATTTTTTGGTGATTAAGTCATTTCCTTGTGAACTCGTAGTAATTCCCCCTCAAAGAAAATAAAAAATGAATTTTTATCTAAACCCAACCCATAATAATTTCAATCTAAGGCGGGTATGCAGCAGAATATTGGTTGAGAATGGATACTGAGAAATGTGCAAAACATCTTTTAAGAGTCGAGTAACCTGACAAATAACAAGTCGTCACGCGGATTTTGAAAAAGCATGTGAAAGATGTTAGCCTCGATGACTAATATCTTGACGAAAATTTTCATTCAATCAAACCAAAAGCGTCCCGCCTTGCAAAACGATGGCCGCAAAGGGGGCATCAGCCACACGTTTTTAGATCACAAGTATCCGAGATAATTAACACAACCAAGGGGATTATTGAGTTACATTTGGTCACAAAGTTGAAATTAAAATGGGGCCACGTTGCAGTCTTACTCATAATGAAAGTATGAAACAACATAAACGTAGCAGAGAGTAGAAGGAAGAAATATCTAAAGCATAACTTTAGTAAATAAATAGCAACTGTTCCAAGGAAGGCCCCTTCAAAATATTCAGAAACTTGTATACAAACAATCTAATTTTCTACTTCAATTCTATATTGAACAATGTAAAAAATGTAAGCCTTATATATCTAGGAAAATGAATTGACAATTGAAAGAACCATGCAACGAACGACCACAAGTATACTGTATATGAGTGTAGTGAACCCTGCATAAATTTATATCAACATCAGAAATTAAGGATTAGAAAAATGGTTCTTGCGAAAAAGCTGTATAT
Source organism: Vachellia pachyceras (assembly GCA_025593235.1). Classification (NCBI taxonomy): domain Eukaryota; kingdom Viridiplantae; phylum Streptophyta; class Magnoliopsida; order Fabales; family Fabaceae; genus Vachellia; species Vachellia pachyceras. The sequence goes on along the minus strand of JANTPZ010122487.1, from coordinate 15,630 downwards.
TAGACATGTACATACATGCATGTGCACCGTGCAAGTTTTTCTTGGGGGGAAGGGCATTTCTTACAAAATGATTAGTACAGTAAAGCATAAAGGTGACAACATAACCGCAATTCAAGGGAAATAAAACGTGGAGAGTATTAAATACCGCAGCAAAGACTTGAAGGACATAGAAAATGAACAAATCTGAGGTTAGCATAAATAGAAACTTCCTTGAGGACAGACCTAGAGGAAAATAACAGCAGGGATGTGGAACACGATTATAACACGAAAATTCAAGGTGTACAAATATTCAGTTAATTGCTGCTGACCTCTTCAGGAGACTATCTATGCCACACTCGTGTCCACTGGATAACTCCCAAGCACCCGCAGGAATGTAGCAAACTCCTGTAAAGTTTATTAATTCAAACCGTATACATTCACAAATAAGCTTTTCATTTGTGCCTCAAGATTATACCAGCAGTGTACCTTTAGATGCCCAAGGGCATTTTGTGCATTCTGATCAGCCATTGATGCTTCAAAATCCACATAAAAAAGATAATCAAAATACCTGATTAACACGCATGATTAATCAGCACAACTGGCACGATATTTTAGCAGATATAATGCTACAAATAATTAATCGATCAAGTTAAAAGATGCACATATCGGTGCTTAGAGTGGAAATAGTAGCTATGGCTTCAGTAATAATACTTGGGCCCACTATTGCTATTGTCGGATGATGCTCGTAAAGGTTGGTTCCTTAATGGCCGACTTTCTATCTGTTTAGAAACAAGCCCATAACGCAATTAAGAATGCCTAAAGCATAAATTCCACCAATATAAGTATATATAATAACTAGCATCAAATGGGCAAAATTACCTTTGTGAGGTTGATTTGTCGCAGAGCAAAAACAGCAAGTGCCTTGAAAAGTACCCCAGGACCCTCCTCTAAAGAAAAAACTATACTTGTCTGATAATAACACACCACAATCAGCACTAGTAGTTAGTACAGCATCCCATGAACTCAGTGCAGTAATATCAACTTCTGCTTCCATCCGAGCATACCTTAAATTGTCTATCCGTGCCTGGAATAATAGGTTCTCGTGCTAACATTAAAAATCGAGTGATATTATCACTATCATCCTGCCAAAAACAAATCCATGAATGACCATATCCACCTTGAACATGAACTTTAAATAACATGAATTAAGAAATGGAAGCCTTGGATCCAAACCTGAATATCTTCAGCAAGTATATTTAAGTCATAGATCTCAGCAGAAGCAGAACTAGCAACTGCTGCTGCATCTCGTATTTTGTTGAAAGCAACATGCTATAATTTGTAAATATAATAGTGTAAGTGATATTGATTAACAAGTTGACAGTACCATCAAAAATAGAATGAGTCCATTCTATCAAAATAAAAAAAGTCTAATGTTCAGAATATGATGGGACTTGGGATAACATTACAAGATAGGCTGCAGTATGCAAACTAGGATGGCCTTTTTAGAAACAAAACTAAGTACTCCAAAGCTGTGAAATCGATCAAATGTTAATAAATATGATGGTGGAACATAATCAGAAAAAGTGGGTAAAGTTACAACAACCCCATGATTATTGTTCCCCAAATACATCAATTGTTAATATTGGTCAGCAGAAACGTCAGAAATGATGTCAAAACAGCTTTTCACTAAATCTAGGCTTACCTTTGCAGCACCAGCTGTGTCATCTACTGCTTCTCTGACCAATCCCAAGCGTGTCAAAGTGTCCTCACACTGAGCAAGAGCCTGAAAAATGATCGTTTGATATGAGTTTGGGATAGGAAGTAACAAAAGTTAAGCTAGAAAATATTAGCGACACACCTGTGGATGACTAAGTACTCGCTTCAAGTCTTCGAGTTTAACACCATGATTGGCTAACAGACAATGGCGGACTGCATATTTTACTTCTCCCACTATATGCAATCTGTGCCGAAGTAACAAGTCATAATTTCTGTGAATGCTCCCTCCTAAAGAATTCTCAATTGGTAAAACTGCTCTGTCCACAAGCCACCTTTCAACAGCCTGTATAGGGAAATCCAAGAGCAAGAGAGAGAAACAGAATAAACAGTTAAAAAGTACCCCTTGGGAATCATCTACACAAATACAAAAGTAAAGAAAAATAAGAAACTACGAACTGATTTTCATGACTTTCTTTCAATAAATAGAACCATTACAGAGAATTAAGCTACTGAGGCATGAAAGTATTGTAGATTACAGGCACAGCTTTGGGTTTTCAACAATGCCACAAGCATAACATCCTATTACTAACTCAGCTCACTCTTTTGCGATCCTTGGGACCCTACTATGGAGGAGCGCATATGTTACACTTCCCTGACTTACAAAACTCTTCAGCAAAGTTCGACCAAAAATAATATTCTTCAACAGAGAAAATAAGTAATGGCAGTAAGTCAGTAGTTCCAACTAAGTTCTCTCCCAGAGTAATTAATTTTCATGACTTGGTTTCAATAAATAGACCCATGACAAAGAATTAAGCTACCAAGGGGATGAAAGTATAATATTTTACAGGCACTGCATATGGTTTTAAATAATCCAACAGGCAGTACATCCTATTATAGACTAAGCTCAGCTCAAGTGCTCTGCGCTCATCAAAACCCTACTGTGGTGGGGAGTACATATTTCACACCCATCACTTCTAACGTTCTTTAGTAAAGTTCAACAAAAAATAACATTCTTCAGTAAACAAACGATATAGTGGCAGTCAGTCAGTTACTATTACTAATACTAGGTTCCTCCCACAATTTGTGGGCATACTAAGAATTACTGAGCCTTGTGTGACATGAACTACGTGACCTTCGACCACAGGTCTGGCCACATATCCTTGTGAGACACTAAAACAAAAGCAGTGATGCATGTCACTAAGTAGAATGATGAAAATATATTACTAATTCCTGACAAGATTGGAGGACAGCAGTTAAATCATAGAAGCCACGAAACTAATGCCACTGATAACATCACTAAGACTTAAGGGTGAATAAATTTTGATGAAACAGCATGGACAATATGACGATAGAGGACAAACGGTTAAAATTTTACTTCAAAAGCGGTGTCAAATTCGTCACAGGGCACTGCTTCACAATTTGGGTAGGCCTTCTGTGCGGCTGACTCACTGTAAGCGCCATGAACTCCCTGAAATTGCAAGTGTAAGAATAGAAAATAAAAAAAGTATTACCAACGATATAGAACTTTAGATGGAGGGAAGCCAATGCAGGATAAAGTTACAAACGCGTATTTCTCCGACATAATTATGCTATTACCTGGTATCCCACACGAAGGCGAGATCCATCAGAAACTGAACCAGAGAACTGATCGGAAGACAATGGCCCTGAAACAAATCGCGAAATCCGAAAATGTTTCACAATACCAAATCGAATTCCCGCAGATAAAAAAGAGAAGAGGGAGAAATGATGAAATTCATACGCGGGAGGGCGAGCATGTCTTTGGAGACGACGTCGCTTGGGAAGTCATTGGTGCTTGGCAAATCGAGAGCTTGGGATTTATTGTTGAGTTCGTTCTCTCCCTTAAGTAAAGCAAGCATGGAAAGGCTCCGGTAGCGTTTCGGATGAGAATCATACTGATTGAAGGTGGTTGCTGGCGGGATATCAGACAGCGGAGAATGGTGCCTAGCATGATAGGGGAAATAGCATAGTCGTGATGCTGCCATAGAGGCCGCCATTGGAGTTGACAGCTTCAGCACTTTCTGTGTTCACGATTGCCTGTTTTGCGCGTTGGGTTTTTCCAGGCTGATAAGGCTCTTGGATCGTAAATTCTCTTTCTCGCAAGTTCAAGGACCTGCATTGAAAAAAATGTAATGAAGCTTGTAGTATTCTAATATTCTTGCCGTTCTTCTTTTGTGTGTATATATATAGTGCTTGTTTTTTGTCCAAAAAAAATATATAGTGCTGGTTTGGAACTACACACAATATAAAATTATCTTGAAATCTGTAAAAACCATCTTGAAATTCATTAAAAACATTTCGAAATCCATAAAATCATCTTGAAATCAGCGAAATAACTCGGAATCTGTAAACTCATTACTCCCAACGGACTTCCCAAACACACATAGAGTGTATCAAGAACTTCTTTCTAACATGCATGTAAATTAAGATAAAATTTGTAAAAATATCTTGAAATTCATAAAACCATCTTGAAATCGGTAAATTCTTCTTGATTTCTGAAAATTCTTCCTAAAATCAGTAAACTCATTTCTTCCAATGGATTTAAAAAAGAGGAGGATGAAAATGCCCGACCTGAGTTAGGGTGCCTATAAGTGATTAGCTCCCAATCCATCAGATTTGAGTAGCTTCTTTTATTTTTTCTAATGAAATTTGAGTAGCTTCTTTTTTTTCGAATGAAATTTGAGTAGCTTCTTTAAATACAAACAAGTTAGGAATACCGCATGCTTAGTTTTATACGGATAGTTTGAGCCTAGTGTAACAATATATTCTGTAATCTTGCATCCTAGTGCTCATGACAGTGATAAACACCTCCAAATATGATTCTATAAGGTCTATATCTAATTTTTTTTAAAATAAATAATTTTTGATAAAAAATTATTTAAAAATGATACTTAAGATATTAATTTAATTTTATAATACATAATCATTAAAATAATTTTTTTCATAAAACTATAAAATAAAAAATTACATTTGAACCATATGAAATATTGAAAGGTAATCACTTATGCGAACCCGACCGGACCGACCAAGTCAAATCGAAAATCGGCAACTCGGCCTCCAATCCGGTCCGAGCCATGTCATGACCCCGGGTTGGGTCAATTCGAAAAAACTCGGATGAACCGAGGGTGACTCGGGGTCAACTCGGCGAGTCGCCCGAGTTTTTTTTTCCAATCAAAAAGAGACAAATAGTAGGAGCGAAGAGAGAAGCAATGAGAGGGGAATACTGGAGTAGCAGGAATCCTGCAAGCATGTGATGTTGCAGACGGTTCCGATGGAGGCAGCAACATCCCGGTGGAAGGGGTTATCATGGCTTGGAACTGGAGTTGCGGATGAGAGCTCCAAGAGATAGTGAGGGAGAGGATGACCAAAGAGATGAAGGCCAACAGGGGGTTGTGGGGTGTCTGGGGGAAGAAAGATAGCTAATCTTTGAGGTGGTCGCTACTTTACCATAGTCCGGAGACGAACCTCACTTTACCGTAGCCCGAAGACGGATCTCACCACTTTGTTGTAGGTTGCCATAGAAGCAACTGAGAGAGCGTGAAAGAGAGATGATCAGTAAGGGGATTGATTAGATGTTGGGAGGGGTAGCTTTTGAAAAAGGGGTCATGATAAGTGATGATGAGGTGTGGTTTGTTGCAGGAAAAAGCAAAAAGCTGGACAGTGTTTAATGTGCTCGCCAGTTGAGGTCCATCTCTTACACTTTACGCCACCTTACCTTTTATTTAAATGCCATTTCAAAGCTCACCTGCACAAATGAGTTACATATATTATTAAAATAAGGTGGGTTATATGTTTGGAATTTTTAATTGTGATTATATGATATTTATTTTTTATTTTTTATCGGTCTGATCTTCGGTTTGACTCCGGTCTAACCCAATAACCCTTCATCCACTGTCTTGTCCGGTTCAATCATCGGTCTAGTACCTTGCTTATAATCACCAAACCAAGTCAAAGGCTCTCCCAGGTTGAAGTGCTGGTTAATGCATTTCAAGTTTGCGTGTTAATGTGGCTATTTCATTTGCAAATTGGAGAATTGATCATTTTAATAATAAGGGAATTACCATTTCTAAACTTATTAATTAAAAATATTTAATTCAAAATCAGATATTGACTTTTAACAAAAAAAACACTTATTGTTTATTTAGAAAACTAATCTTTTGGTTCGTAAAGTTTTAAATCACGTATAACTTAGCTTCTGAACTTTAGCTCGCTATATATATACGATTCAGTTATTAAACTTTCGACTCGTCTGCAATTTAATTCTTGAACCTTCAATCATTTATAATTGGATATAGGTGAAAATTTAGCAAATAAGTTATTTACCAGGAGCACCCAGCATAATTAACTTTTTTAGAGTGCAAATTTAGAAATAATCAATTAATAAATATGCAAATTTAGCAACGTCGTCTATTCTAAAAAAAATTAAATCAAAAGGAGTAGTTTTGATTTTCTATTAGAAAGAGAAATTATTTAAATCAACTTTTATGAATGCAGTTAAATAAAAATGAGTAGTTTTAATTGTCTAAATGATTCAAAAATGAAACCCTATACCCTAAAATGAACCAAACATGTTTTGCATAAGAGGAGGTCATGTAGTGTTTCTAAACAACCGTAGCATAAGAGGAAATATGATCTTATCTGGATAATCTTTTCAAACCAACTCTCCTTATTCTAGATAGAGCTCAACGAGCAGAAGTGTAAAGTAGATGATGGTTTTCTCCATGATTATGATTTGAGATGATTATCATAGGTTTTTCATCTTTTGAGTGGAAATCTATTTTCATGGGTAAAGTTCTTGCTTGAGCTCATATTTGGAGGAGTTATTCTAAAAGAAGGAAGTAAAAATGCTCCTCTCCATTTTCAAATGTGACGGGATTGCGACGGAACTAAAAGAAGGAAGAGTTAGTCTAAAAGAGTTAGTCAGATGACAATTGCGACGTCATCTTCGGCTCTCAGCGCAAGGCGACGGGATTCAAACTGCTCCTCTCCATTTTCGATTTTACAATCGAATCAAAACGTGGAGACTGAATTATAATTGAGTTAAAATTTTAAGGACAAAAAAGTAGTTGTATTTTTTTTATATCATCCTAGATATAAAAGAGGGCAGATTCTTTAATTAATTCGGGTCAACATTTAAGTTTTACTACCCTTTCCTCTCATGGATGCAAAAATATGACCGTTTTGATGACACCTTGCACTGGAATCTTCCAGGGTCTTCCCATCAAGCACTAGGCCTCACATGTATAATTAAAATCCAAGGATCTCTTCTCCCGCATCTTTACTGGTTCAGCCTCTCCCTCCCTTATATCGCATCACCAACATGGCGCTAGAACCATCGAGACATTTCATGGTATACTGCTTCACTGGCGGCTCCAGCAATATATGGCCTATGAAGGTTCCTTAGAAGGTATGGGCCCAACCAGGCCTGCACTCGATGGGCCTAGTGAATCAATTTTTCAAATCATATTGCCCAATAAATTTACAAACCCAGCCCAACCCAACCCACTTATTGGTCCCCGACAAAAGTATGTACGAGTGCGTGCGTGCGCAATTTTTTTTTTAGGGGTAGGGGAGCCGCCCTTGATGATTAATGAAAAGACAGCGCGTTTATATTGCGCATAGTATGTATTTGGGAATCTGTTGAAAAAAAAAATTCACAGATTTCGAGATTATTTTACAGGTATTGAGATGCTTTTTACGGATTTCAAGAATTTTTTTGTTTTAACTTACGTTAGAACAAAATTTTCTCACATAATCAACATGTATCCGCACGAGGGAACATAGTTTAGGATATGAAATGGCTCCTAAGTAATGGACTAAATATTACGTACCATACTGTTAAATGATAATGGCAAAGTTATCTAACGAAAGGCAGAAACGAAGCTCTACACCGAAAAGACGAGTGTGAAATATGGGAGACGACATGAATAAAGATTGTCTTATTTTATAGAAAAATATCGTTGAACGCGTGTTAAAATTTTCTAAACGTAATTCAAGGAAGGCCATTGTAATATTACGACTCTGGACTTATTTTATTCGCATTGATCACGAATCGCAATCATGCTGTCCTGTTGAGGCATACAGTGAATCCTATGGTGAGAGAGTGAATCTAGTTACTGGTGCGTATGATTGATTGGATTTGCGGCACTAATCACGAACATGTGGATTAGGAAATGAAGAACAGTCCCCTTTCCTTCCTTAATCTTCTCCTCCCGTTCGCTGGTTATTTTGCATCCGGTGGTTGACATATGCAATCAATTAACTTCCAAGTGATATTTATCCCTATTTAAAAACATTGATTTCTCATGAACTGAATGCGTCATCAAGAAATATACTCGTGCAGTGAACAATTCAGATATGGGTGTTGAATTAAATGCGGGTAAAAATATATCACAGGAAAACTTCACTGAGAAATATATATATATATATATATATAGAACAAAGTATTCAGAGACCACCGGAATCGGCCCCGCCATGGCAAGGGGGGCGCACGGCTTTGCATCGATAACGTTGGAAAATTAGTAGCCGGATGAGAACCTGAAGTTCAGAGCCAGAAATAACGGATAATGACGCTGATTGAATCAGCATGTACAACTCCTTTCCGTTAACCCACGGCGTTCACGAATTCATACTTCATACAGTGCAGCATGCTGAACGTCACAAACACTGTTCCGTTAACCCGGCCCGGCCGACACTCGAACCATGCATGACGTGTCGCTTGGTGCGTGACTCAGCGTAACCTTTCATATATCATATATATGATCACCCTAACTACCCCCATCATCCATCTCAAGTAAACCTGTCATGATCGTTTATGAGTGAGTTCCTTCGCCGGCCGGTGCTGCCAGATTCCTTAATAATAATACTAGCCAGTATTATTCTCTGTTTACATCACACTCAGCGTTTATAGGATTTAAACGCACATTCAATAGTATTTTTTTGTAAAATGAAATAATATCCTTCACATATTTACCTCAATTTACGTGAAAGTATTTTTTTGGCACGTTTCTAAGTGAGTCCAATTTCCTGTGTTGAATGTGATATAAACCCCATCACACGTTCTGACGTTTAATTTTATTTGACCAATTACACGATCCCAATCCTTCAACAAACCAAGATATTTCACACCAATCATTGTGGTTGATGCCCTCAAATATCCTTATTTATCTTCAAACAAAAGGCGGGCAAACACAGCAGGAATTATTGACAATGGACATTGCTGGTAGAGGTGGGGCCCGCAGTGATTGGCCACTCAGAAGTAAAATCGAATGTTTTATCTTATTGTCATTATAATTAATTATTAATTACTGAGTAACACAATCGCATTGTCTCTGCCTGTTCTCAATACCCGGCTCATTTTGAGAACGTGATGGATAAATATTATTATGTAAATTGAGATAAATATATGAAATATTATCTCGTTTTATAAAAAATCACGTTAAACAAGTTTTTAGAGTTAAGCCCGTTGACAACCAGTCAACTAACTGTAGCACTCTATTAACTATTAAGAGCCGATTCAATCCACTACGGCTCATTTGTTCTTTCCTCGTAAACTTAAATATTCGCCTTGAGCCTAATAGCCGCATTCCAGCTGCCACGTGCCCCATCCTCGTCTGCCATGGGCCCTACTATTGCCGACCATATCCCTTCCCTTGATATTCCTCCGTACCCACTTGTTCCGATTCACATCAATTCATCACTCAACTCACGTAGGAGTAATAAGTTTGAATTACATGTTTCTGATTGAAACTAAGAAGTAAAATGACAATAATCATGCAGTAAAATTTGAAACATAACTTATAATTTAGAAATAAATAGAAGTCTAAATCAGGTCAAATAAATACGGAATACCCACTGCAATTTTCTAGTTGAATTATCACTCTTTTTTGCAGACATACATTGAATTGTGGGTGTTAATTAAGACGTATATATAGTTTATGAATCTTTATATTCTTTGATGGATGACTAGCTATGAGGGTTTTTCCCCTTCAGATTTATTTATAGCAAAACGTGAATCCCATCGCATCCAACTCGAAAATTAAGAGATGTTTCCTGATAAGACCAAAAGAGGTGGAGGAAATGAAGTGATGAGGAGATATCAACTTCAAGCAAAGAGACAAAGATTCTATGCGACAGAGAAGAAAGCGGGAAGTGGGAACATCAGATCCTTTGCTTCACAGAAATGCCAATACGTACGTCACCACCTGTATACATTGTATTGAGCAAATAGGGCGCAGTTCCCATTACTTCCTTTATAATTGTTATAGCCACGCATATATCTTTTACTTCGTTTTCACTGTGTTTCTTTGACCAGTACTTCTATTTGACCAGTCAACCGACATGACTGAGCTCTATGATTCCTCCAATCCAGGGCCCACCACGTATTCTTGCTTCCTCCAATCATCTTTCTACAGCTTCATTGCCTCCATGTCTTGATGAAAACCAAAGCAGTGACGGTATTTTTTAAATTTTGAAGACCATTTTTCTGGGCCAATTTTTAAACATTGAGCATTTGAGTTGAATGATAGTGGACCTGTTTGGAATAATGTTTTCAAAAGTTAAATGTATATTTAACAGTGTTTTTTTGTAAAATGAGATAATCTTCTCCATATATTTACTTTAACTTATGTAAAAGTACTTCTCTATCGCGTTCCCAAACAGTCGCTGGTTGGTGATGGTATTGTTCACTCGCAAGACAAACACGTTTCATATGAGTAACCTGGTATGCTATGTATGCGCAGCGTGGTGAGATCTTTCTTTGTTAAATCCTTAGTCTTGGAAAAAAAAAAAAGGTCCATAGTCTCACATACAACTCTAACCCTATGTTTGGATGGAGAGAAAATGAGGGAAGAAAGAAAATTTGAAGAGAAAATGAGGGGAGAAATGAGTTTTCCCCTGCTTGGATATAAGAGAAAAAGAGGGAGGAAGGAAAAGTTGGAGAGAAAATGGGGTGTGGGTCCCACCATATTTTCTCCCCAACTTTTCTCTCCACACATGGAGAGAAAACTCTTTTTTCTTATCTACCCATATGCTCTTTTATCACTTTTTCACTGTAACTAATTAAATTTAACATATAACTTTTTGTTAAATTCTGACTATGACTTTCTTTTTTTAAAAGAATAAGATTTAAGATATATTCTAATATCTAATTTATTTTTTAATTGCTTACTAAAACCTCACAACCTTAAAAAATATGATATATCATTATCTAAGTTATTTTGTTTTGAAATGTAATAATCCGAAAAGATATATTTAATAAATAATTTAATTTTAAATTATTTAATGATATTAATGTTAATATAATTTTTTATTTTCATATCTAATTTGATATTATACTTTATATATTTTAAGGATACTTTACTTGTTACTATTTATTAAAAGATCTTTATTTAAGGATATTTTAGTCATTCAACCATTTGCCCATTTTCTTTCCTCTCTGTTTTCTCTCACCCATCCAAACATAATGGGTAATAATATTTTCCCTCCACTTTTCTCTTCTCTCCATTTTCCCATCCGAGCGGAGCCTGATGAAGTTCATGCTACGTGGACTTCGTTTGTATAGTGATTAATATATAGAACGAGGTCATCTAATTATTTCCCGCAACTAACACACAACACGTACGGTTAATGCATGATACCTTCAGTTTATGCTAAATGATCAAGTCTCATTTTGAGCTATTTCTTATTTTCTTGCACATTTTCTTATTTTTAATGTTAAATTGATGTTGTCGCAGTCTGCTATACAATTAGCAACAATTCCATCTACACATCACTGAAAATATCAATGAGATTTTTCTTGAGTTATGTGGGTCATTTCTCCTGGCTAGCCAGTCTTTGTTCTTCTCTATTCTGATCCTCTGGCGAGGGGACAATGTGCTGAAATTCCTTTACCCATAAGTGGTTTATCCTATCTTTAGTCTTTTGGTTTCCAGAACATAGTTTTTCTTATAAATGTATGTTTATAGGGTTAATTAGCATCAAAAGCAAGGGTTGAACGTGATCGCACAATTTATATATGTATATATATATATATATATTATACTCCTAGTTTGAGACGTGATATATATTTTTTTTTGGAATAAAACTGGATAACATGCTATAACTAGCGAAGTACAAACAGGGTTGGCAAACTAACCCTAAACCCTCCCACCCCCAACTCCATTCAAAAGGGGTGGTGGGTTCCAAAAGATACAATAATTGCCTACAAGATCATGAGCTAGTTTTGCAAAATAATCAGCAATAGTGTTTCCTTCCCTGTTAACATGGGATATAGTTACACACCAATTCCTGTTCAAAAGGAGCCGAGCTTCGCTTATAATATCTTCAAAAGGGTGGTCTATAGTGCATCCTCGCATCAATAAGTTTATAGTTTCAATAGAATCTAACATAAGTTCTACTTTAATTTCTGAATTCCTCTATTCCAACATAAGTAAAGACCACGCACTATCCCTATCAAAGTCAATATATAAGGAGACGTGATATATTAGATATGTCGTTTCAAATATGATTATGTCATCCTATAAAAGAACGTTGAGATTATATATCAGGCACTTAGTGATATATATGAGACACGTTTAGAGGTGTAAGATGGATAGGATGGAATCAACGAATAAGAATTTGATGGTGTAATAATGTGAGATGGCTTTTGAATTAAGTTTCAGCAGAATGATGATGAGTCAAAAGGGCAAGTTTTTTTTTTCCAACAACAGCAAAACGACAAAACAGGAGGATGTGTGAGAATAATCAGAAGAAGCTGCAGGACGAAGATAAACCAAACCAATTAATGGGACGAAATTAATCATCCTGTATCGCCAAATGATGGGAAAGTTAATAAGTTACCTGATTGCATTTTCAGATGAATGTACACTTCTATCCTCCATTTATTATATATTAATTTTAATTTATCTCATGTTTTATAGTGGATATAAAATAGGGATAAAATTGAAAATTTGTATAATTTTAAGGTAAAGTTAATGGATCCGTTTGAAAAAGCGGTGGAAAAGTGTTTGTACCATTTACGAGGTAAATGTGTGAAGAAGATTATCTCGTTTTACGAAAAAACACTGTTGAACGTGCTTTTGGGGTGTGTTTAATCGCTTTATCAAACACCCCCAATGAGTTTTAAGGTTTTACTTAATTAGCTTATGTGAAATGTGATAGAAGTAATATTTATTAACACAGGAACACACCTTTGTAATTCAAGCTAGCTAATTATTCAGGCTGGATCTGATTTTGGATACAGGGACCATATGGTAGTTAGTGGATATTTCATATTTGAAAAGGTACAGTAACATAAGTTATCTTGCTTGGTACTCATTCTTTTCATTGATATAGCATTATCATTGTGTAGTGTATGAAATGGAATGGGGAGGGGAAGGGTGTGAGTGGAAGAGACCCGTGCTTACATGGGAACACCGTTTTCCTAACGATACACGTAAGTCAAGGTAAAAATATCTTGAAATCTGTAAAAAATCATATCGAAATCTGTAAAAACCATTTCGAAATCCATAAAAACCATATTAAAATTTGTAAAACCATCTTGAAATCCGCAAAACACCTTAAAATCTGTAAACTCCTTTCTTCCAATAGAATTCCTAGACACACCCCTAGTAAGTGGGAATGCCCCACGCAGTATGATTGACGCTAATCAAAGAGGGTCACTGGACCCGCCCATTGAATTATTGATCCCTCTGTTCTTGTTCTATCAATAGCTTCGTTTGGGTTTCCGTTAGGAATTCCGTTTTGACCTCAAAACCCATTCTCACGCAAGCCGAGACAAAATTCCTCTCACATAAAGTACCTAGGAATCTGTGTCCGTTTTCTCAACGGGTTTCTAAATGAAGCCAATATCAGGTGCTTGCCCATATTTTAAATGAGACAAAATCTAATTTAAGTTGGTTATATTCATTACATTACATTACATTTCATTTCACATGTGATCTATAATCAAGCACACGTTCGTGCTTTAACAATTACGATTGCCAGTAGCAAAAAATAAATGAAATTGCGAAACTGTATCTCGTGTATAAACAATTTAACCTAAGATTTACCCTTTAAATGTAACAACTAATAAACTAATTTATTATTGGATGCAAACAAAAAAAATATGCGTCTTTTAATCTGAAATACTTATTTAAATGTAAGAGAGAGAGAGAGAGAGGAAGGGAGGGAGAGAGATTGGAAAACCATGAAACTAGCTAGGAAAATGGGAGGGCGAATATTAAATAGCCAGGGGAGACACAATATGAGTTAGGGTTTAAATTCAATACCAAATCACATTCTATCTGCTAGGTTTTATGTTTAGTCTTGAAGGATATAGTGTTGGGGCATTGTCACGCATAAATGAAAATAGCCCTTTTAAAAATATTTTGTGCATTTACACAAATTTAAATTCTTGTACTTGAGTTATCAAAATCTCTTCTATTAGATTATATGTGCATGTTGGTAACAAGGTACAGGGACCTAGATCAAATCGACAAGGTGAGGTAGAAGATCGACGACCTCGACTATCAAGCCAGTCTGCATCATGGGTTGAACTCGGATTATAGTGACTCGATTCAACTCATCATAACTCATAATGACTATGTAGTAACTTGGTCAACCCGTTAAGTTGGGGGTTGACCAAGTTACGTTTTTTAAAAGGAAAAGGGATGAAGCGACATCATGTCATCCTTTTCAATTTTCAAAAATGTAAAATTATAATTCAAATTTTCAAACCAATAAAAAAAGAAAAGAAGAAAACTAAACCACCTCACTCAAATCACCATACAACCTTTTTTTTCCATGCCCAAGCTCTTCCTTCGCCCTCCATCAGATCTCTGTGTTTGTAGTCGATGATGATTGACTTTCCGACCCCCTCTCCTCTCGTTGGTGAAATCTTCTGTGTCTTCTCCTTTCACGCGTCTTCGTTCCTTCGTCATTGCTCCGTCTCGCGTTGATGATCACCTTTGTGGTCGTTCATCGCTACTCTAACTCCAGTTCTATTGTCTTATCGTTTGCCTCCTCCTCATCGTTGGTCCATGGCTGGTGAAAGCTATGCTCTGATTCCTCCCCCTTATTTTTTTTTTAGTTTTTGGTGAGTCCACAAACCCTCATCTCCGTCTCTGCAAGTCTGCATTCTTCATCTCTGTAGCCCAAGGGACAATGGCTCTTCTTCATATCTGCCTCGTGATTTCAATGTTCGTGATCACGATTTCGGTTTGCTTCACCTGTGCTTCTATTTTGAGCTTGCATTGCTGATGATTGTGCTGGTATTTTTTTTTTCAAAATGGTTGTTGCTTGCTTGTAACTCTGTTTTTTGATATATTTCTTTGTAGCTTTGATTGTTGATGCTTTTGAACGGTGTCATTATATCAATGTGTGATAAGATTTATTTTTTAATTTTTTATTCATTACCAATCTCACTCTCGATTTGACTCCAATATAAATCACTTATCCCTCATTCATTGTGTTAACCAATTCAGCGAGCCCTGTAACCTGGTTGGAAAAGTACGAGAAGCGATTGAGGTTAAGTTTAGTAGGGCGAACCACGTTTCGATCTCCCGCAGGACCTTTGAAAGGGGGCTGGAGTCTAACCACCCAGAATTGTTCCCCAACCCTGAATTAGTCGATCTAAAAGGTTGGATACCGAAAAGGTTGGATTTTCCATTTCAACGAAAAAAAAGAAGGAAAAGTACGAGTAGCATTTACTAGGAAAGTTTCGTAGTTTTTGTGTATATAAAAAACACATGAAAATAAGAATAAAGAAGAGGGTCTGTAGTGAGGAATGAATGATGGAAGAGTTCACATCAGGCAAAACACTCAACAAACAAAGCACGACAATTCTTCTGCGCTCAATTAATGTCCCCATCAACTCCCTCCCTCCCTCCCTCCCTCACAGTCACTGGGCCCACCCCTTCACTGGACCCATAATCAGCC
>JANTPZ010122486.1:0-25590 GCA_025593235.1 Vachellia pachyceras | reverse complement strand
TTAGATATAAGTCATTTTCCTTAATTTTGTGGAGCTTTAATTGCTTTATATGGTGAAGGTGTACAAGTGACCAATTTTCATTTTTTGTTTTATTTTTGTTTCTGGCAAGATTGCATTATAGGCTACAATTTCCCAGATTTGTGGGGTTCGGACTCCAAACCCCACTGGCTTGATTGCACTGTGTGTAACAATATTTTTCCTGATGATTTTGTCTCTGTTAGTGAACCTACAATCTGAAATGGCACAACTTTCTTTTCATCCTGTTCATTGCCTTTCTGTATTAAAAACAAGAAGAAATGGTTCAATTTTCAGTCTTTCACATCTCCATAGAATTCTACAATCCATGGCCATGCCTGAACCTCTGAAATGCACAGTTTAACCCTCTTCAAAATTTATGGGCTTACTTCTACCAAAACAAAAAAATTTATGGGCTTACTAATTTCTTAACAAAATAAAGAAAGAAAGTATTAACCAAAGGGAAGAGGCTTTGTTTTCTAAATTGAACAGGAAATTTCAAGAAGGTCCTTTTGTTTGTTATCATATGAATTCTTTATGTTGATATCTGTAATCAATAACACAAATACATCATGCTAAGCTTTACAGATGAGCACGTGGACGGCTTTCTACTTTTTAAACCATTTAAAAACATGGGATGAAGTGATTTTGTTGCATATGTCACCCTTTTTCCTCCCCTTGGTAGGAAACCTATGAAAGCCCTATTATCCCAACTAATGCAGAGGGAGGCTAGTTGATTGAATGTGGCATGTTTTGCCAATAAAATTAGACAGGCCAGTATAATGGCCTACTAGCAAGTTCTCCAGAAGGACTTTTAAGATTCAATCAATGTAAACAATGCTAGTTTCATTCTGATATTAAAACATCTTTATAGATGTTTTTAGTACTAACATCATTTTGAAAAGCAAGACAAGTAATCCGTTCTCATTGCTACATCAACATGTTTGCTTAGTTGATGCTGCCTCCTAAAATTTTGACTTGCTTGTTGGAGAGATCACAGTGCTATGCTATTTAAATTGTCTTTCAAGCTTCCTCTGGGTACTTGGCACATCTATTGAATTTTGTAAGCGTTGAGCATTCTATGGTATGTAGTTTGCCTATTCGGGGTTGGTCTAAAATCTGAACAATCAGTTGATAAGTGCAGCTGCATGTTGATAATCTTAATTATGATTTCAATGGACCAGACTGGGTCAGATTTTGAAATGTTGTTTGATGTGGGTTTTCTTTACATTAACTAGTGTGAGCTGGAGGTTCCAACATTAACTTGTCCAATGGGCATTTCAGGCAAGTGGGTTGGTCAGAAAGGAATATGACATGAAGTGCAAAATCTTGAGACATATGGAATCTAAAGGAGAAAAGACTGCCAGAATTGATAAAACTCAAGCTATAGTCAAGGATCTGCATTCAAGAATTAGAGTTGCAATTCACAGGATAGACTCTATATCAAAGAGGATTGAGGAATTAAGGGACAGAGAGCTTTAGCCACAACTTGAGGAGTGATTGAAGGGTATGACTGATTTCTCTCCTTTCTAAGGGGCCTGTTTTGTGCTATCATGAATTGGCCTTATGACATATTATATATTTAGATTTGCTTAAACATTTAAAGAAACTGTGCTTGATTAAGTCTTTTTAACAGACAATATTTTTTTGAAGGCTACAAATTATCAAATGCAAACTTAATCAACGGCTTAAAAAGCTCTTTTACTGAAATAAAGAGAATATTGTAATCTTCTGGCTCAAATGCGACTGACAATCTACCAAGTTATGGCATTGATAAGAGAATATCTGCTATAATCGATGATATTGGATTGCAGGCTCTCTTGTAACATACTTATGCTGTATTTCTGGCCTTCACATATCATTTGAATAAATAGGATAAACTGGGCTACTCATGTCACGATATATATTGTTTACATATGTTATGTCTCTAATTTACACTTCTTGCTTTTGTTCAAACTGTTGTTTCGCTTTGATGGCAGGTTAAGTCGGATGTGGGAAGTGATGTTCGAATGCCACAAGCGTCAGTTTGAGATTATATCAGCAGCCTATAACAATTGTCATACTAGAACCGCCATGCAATCTGAGTTACGGAGGCAGATAACTGCCTATCTTGAAAATGAACTCCACTCTCTAGCATCAAGTTTTTCCAAATGGGTTGAAGCAGAAAAGTCTTATCTTGAGTCCATAAATGGTTGGCTTTGCAAATGTGTTTTGCTTAAAGAAGAGTCGTCCAAGAGAAAAAGAAGGCGTCAAGCTCCCCCCTTGAGAAATCATGGCCCTCCTATATATGCCACCTGTGGTGTCTGGCTGGAAAAGCTCCAGACATTACCTACCAAGGATGTTACAGATTCTATAAAGACTTTAGCAGGTGAAACTGCCCGGTTTTTGCCATGTCAGGAGAAGAACCAGAGAAAAGGAGCAAATCTTCCTCATATAACATCTTGGAAGGCTGATAACGGTAGCGAGTCTCGAGACAATTTGTTAGGAGATGATGCTTCAGAGGCATGTTTTGATAGGTTTCGAGCAAGCTTGATTAGATTTTTTGGCCAGTTAAATAATTTTGCTGGGTCTTCTGTCAAAATGCACGCCGAACTTCGACAAGCCATTCAGGATGCGAAATATAAATACCAACGTTGAATTCTCAGCCTCAAGACAACCAATCCAAGGCACAATCTCAACCTGTCTAATCACAAGAAAATCAATACGATATGAGAATGCTTGCGTGAAAATTCTGTCAGACACGAATGAACTTTACTTTCAGATACCAGTCCGTTGAAGGTGGCATTTTTTCGTGGAATGATGGAGAGTATGAAATAAATATGCCGGTTGGCTATACTTGCTTTCCTACTTTAACAATAAAAGGGAAATGATAGATATTGCTTTGAGGAGTCCCTGATAGAGAAGAGTGCTTGGGCATGCATGGAAAGAGACAACTTGTATAGTGCCAATTTTGTAAAGAGTGAACTGTCATAATGGTGAGATGCATGTTTCATCAATTTGGTTTCCAGAAATAAATATCATCTAACTTCCTTTTCATTTTTTTTTTGGTTTTGGGGACAAAGGAGCCCATCAATATGTTCATGCTGTGGACTTTAATGGATGGTTGACTGAAATCATAGCAGGAACATATTGGTGGGTATCTTGAAAATTTTTAGACATGTATGATGTTGCCTATTTCTGAATATTAAATTGATGAAACGAGTTTCTTCAAGGCCTTCGATGGTAATTTTATTCCTTTTGTAAAGAGAGGATGCTTGGCAGGACTTCTCACTTCATATTTTCCTTTAGTAATTTGGTTGTTTTTTCATTCATGTGTGTATATTATGCTCACAAACCATGCAGAATGGAATTCCTTCGATTAGCTCAGATCTTAATACATGTTACAATTCCGGTTTCTGGTTTTAGTTCAACTTTTTTCGTTCTTTTGCATTTTCATTTGGAATTCGGATAATTTCTAATTATGTGTTTGTAGTAGGATGTGAATCAGAAATCCTGATGAACTGAACTGTGAAAATCCCTCTGCAGTGTAAAGAATGGCTTGGTTGGCGAATAGGGAATGCTTTTTATTCTTTGATGTTGCCAACGACATATAGAAAGCAAAAAAAAAAAAACTTGGCTTGTGTTGAACGTGAAACACTTTGGATATGCTCATGTCCTAGATATATATATATATATCTATATATTTGTGTGTGTGTATATGAACTAAATAATTAATTTATAATTATTCAGAAAATTTGTTAGACTAATCATTTCTAATAAATATGTTTTGGTTTACTTAAAATGTCTTATTTAATCATTACTGTCGATGTTGCTGGCCTGCGATTAATTTCTTCGCTGCGACACTTTTTCCTTCCTCAAACTTCTCCTTATGTACTTGTCGGCCCCGTCGTCAGTGGTGGGAATCGACGCAAGATTGTGAAGAGGTCTATGCCTCTTTGGAGAGTTGGGTGGAGGTGGAAGAATGGCAATGACGGTGCTCAGCTGGTTTACTAGGAACAGTCTGGATAGATGGGAAAGTGACATGGATGATGACAACGTAGGAGGTGAATGTGCCAGATCAATACACCTAACAGTCAAATTTAATGGTTTAACGTTGGCTCAGATCAAATTTGATCTAATTAAAAAAACTTTCGATATAACTTTGAAAAAAAAAAGAAAAAAGAAACTTCCAGATACACAACGCTCCTTAGTGGAAACTCTTGAAGTAAAATCAGACCTTAACCCAATAAATATTGTCACTGCTCAATGCCAATATATTAGATAAATAGGTCAAGCAAATAATAATAAAATTTTTCAAACATACTTCCTTCTTGTTTTTATGATTGTTATTATTTGCTATTGGTGTTGTAGAATCCATTTTCATGTATTTAATACGTTTTTCCATTACTAATTTTCTTTAAATAAATACCTTATGGAATTATATAAATTAACTTAAAAAGTATGAATGTGTCATAATCAAAGTGACGGGTGGGTTTTAACTTTCTTGAAATAAAAGTTTTGACTTCAAATTTTAGTAACAGAATAAATTAGAGGTAAAGAAACTTTTGTTCTTAAATTAGTTAAATTCGATGTGACTTCTACAAGTTGAGAGTTTATATAAACTTGTATGAATTGAATGCCCCATAAAATGTGAATAAAGAACCAAGTTAGGCCGTCACTGGACTTATTAATAACTCGATATGATCTAGAAAACTATTATATATATCATTATATATGCATATACATATCAATTTTTTTATAGATTATTATATATGCACATACCTATTTTTTATTACATTTTTATTTAATTATTACATTATCGATCACACACTGCAAACTAACCAATTAAACTATAAAAGTCCTATTTGACAATACTTCTGTGTAGTCCAAAAACTTGTTTAACAATATATTTCACAAAACGAGATAATCTTCTTCATATATTTACCTCGACTTACGTAAAAACACTTCTTCATCATGTTTTCAAACGGACCCAAAGTATTGACTGACTTTTAATTGATTGATCATTTCAAAGAAAATTAACTTAGGTCCTAATTAAGTTTCAATTCAGATGTTATACGAACATAGTCCTTTTGTTTAGGTGTAAGATCCTTGTTTTTCTTTATTAATTTTGACTAAACAAATTTTAATGGTTAATTAAAGAACAGTGATGGAGTCGAGTAAAAAAATAGTACAAAAAACTATATTAAAATTAAAATTTAGGGAAATTTACCATTCGTCTCAAATAGAAAAATTAATGAATAAAAGATCATTGACAAAATTACCATCAAATCTCAGCAGTTGTTGGTTCGGTTATTATTAACAACTTCATCAGCCATCAATAATAATAAGACTAACTACTACTGAGACTTAATGGTAATTTTGTCAATTTTTAAAACATTTTTGTTCATTAATTCTTCTTGTTGGGATCTGATTGTAAATTTTTGTAAAATTTATTATCCCAAATGATAGATGGTTTTCAAGAAAGGAAAAGGCTTGATTAATCAAGGAAAAATATTTAATTTATGGCTGCTGCTTAAGCCATAAACAAAATAAAAACTTGAATTTTTTGTAAGATAAATTTCTTTTTATCTGCCAAGCCAAAAAAACTTATGCACACTTATAAAACTATGCTCTCTAAACAGCAAGAAAAGAAATTTTAAATTATTTGAAATTTTGATGGTTAGATTATACTACCTCATGGATTTTAAGCATAATCTAAAAGCTTTTAAAAGGGTAAAAAATCCATGAATGCCTTCTAAAATATTATATATTTCATTAATATTTTAAGGAATTATTATAATATGTACAATTATATAAATATAACTAAGCAAAACAACAACTTTTTTCAAGACAATGACAAATAAATTTTATTTAGTTTTTAACTGAAGAAAAGTAAACAGCTTTGGAGTGTTTTGGTTTGGACGGTACTATGTTAGATACGATAAGAGATTCCTTTCAAGTTAACTCAAACCGCAAATTATAATTAAGAAGTATAATTATAAAATATTTTTAAATTTCGAAATTTCCTCAAAAGTATTTAAACTTTTAAAAATTAACTTACAATCTTGTATCTACGTTTAATACCAACTACTGATGACTCAGTAAATTGTAGAAATTTTCCATTTCCTTCGAGCTTTTTTTTTATTTGACTTTTTAATAATGCAACTTCCTGTTGCTAATGTCATAGCATCATTTTTTTATTGACTTTTCTATCGTTAAAATAAAATAAAATACAATTAAATAAGACAAACATATATAAATTAAAATTAAATAAGAGAAGCACACATAAGTCTACGTAATATATACTTAAATCATCATTTTATTTGTCTGTTTTTGCATGACTTATTTGAGTTTTTGTTGACTAATGGGTTCCCACTAGATAGAAAAACAATATTTATGATCAAATTAATGCCAATATTATTATTATTTTGTTACTCACCCAATTTTATTCACGTATGACTTCCATCTTCTGTCACACATGCTAAAAAAATCATAAATTTCATTGAACCTATTTTAAAATTTAATAACTTTCTTATTTTATCTATATTTAATATACATTGTATCTTATAAAAACAAATCCAACGTAATAATAAATGAGCAATACAATTATAATACATTTATATAAAATATTTTTAATGACGTTACTTATTAGAGTTTTGTTGACTAATTTTACTCATGAAATTTTTCACCCCCACGGGACTTGGTATGTTTGGTTAGGTATAAGAGAATAGATTGCTTCCAAGTTAACTCAACCTTCCATTTATTCTGAAAATGTACATCTAATTCCAGCTATCCAAACATGACTTAGGCAACTTATAGACTTTGTAATTTTCTCATTTTTGCTCAATTTTGACTCATTAATATGTACATACAGCTGTCAAACACCACTATTTGCTTCTACTTTAATTTTTTTATTCAAAAAAACATAAAACTATAGATTTTATATTCATATTTCATAGCCACAAAGGCATACGTCCAAATTTCTGTTACCTGACTCGTTAAGACTTTTCATGACAAATAAGTGTATGTGAAGCTTGTGTGTGTGGGAAAATGAATGTGTTTTCCTTCCTCAAATGAAATTCTCGTAGGCAAAATCCTTGTTTGGACATGTGCAAAGACATAAAAGATATATTGGGTCCATTTGGGAACGTGGGGTAGAAGTATTTTTACTATTTTTAAAGTAAATGTATTAAGAGGATTATTTCATTTTACGAAAAAACATTATTGAACTCACGTTTAAATTTTCTAAACTTGTGACCAAACACCACCATTAGATACAATACAAGTTATTGGTTTGTTTGAAATTTCGTTTGGAAAAGTCAAAAACCCGTTCAATAATATTTTTTTCGTAAAACGAGATAATATCTTCAACATATTTACATAAAAGTACTTATCCACTGTATTCCCAAACGGACTGTTATATCAAACTTTATGGACTAGCACGAAATTCACACTACAAACTAATCCTTGTTTGGGGAACTTTTAAAATCACTTATAGAACACTTTTAATAAGAGCATTTTGAAAGATATCACAAAAACAAATTTATAAAGGAAAATTTAAAACTTAGTAAACAGATATCACAATGAAAAGAAATATAGTGTGATGGAGCATCATCATGAAATGTATTATTCTATACCAAATATAATATATTCATGAAATCTATGTACAAGATAATAATCATCACAACCTATGAAGAAACAAATATGATGGATGCCAAACACGAATTATCCCCAAAACGAGTTCATCCTAACCCCATAACCAAACACTTCCTTCCACAGCATTATCTTCCCATCACCATAGATCAACGCCGTAATCACAGCTCTTTGAAACCACTCTAGCCTTAGCTGTTAGATTGTCCACCGCTACATCACAGTCAACTTTAACGGTAATCTTCCACGTCTTAACGGAACCCACCTTGATCTTCACCGGCGCCCTCAGTTTCAGCGTTAACGGCACGTTCTGTTTGCTCTGAGCATTCACGAGGGCACTCGCATCTGTGGTTGTCAGCTCAATGTTGGATCCCTTTAACACCGTTTGAAACACCGTTACGTTATTTGACGGCTGGTAAAACGCCGGCAACGCGCCGTTACACAGCATCACCTCCTTGTAGTAAACTTCCACGGAGCTATCTTTCAAGTAGTAAATCCCGATCTTCTTGTTTGGGTTATCGGCACGAACGGCCACGTCGAACTCCGGCGAGATCGCCGCTGACGCGGCTGCTACCGATGTGAGGTTCACTCCTTTGACTGCAATGCTGCTGATCGTGTAGTCTGGAGCCTTCGGACGGAAAACCAGGTACATAACGCCGGCAACAATACCTAGGAGGACGATGAGGACGAAGATGAGACCGGCCGGCCAGCAGAGGCAGCGGCAGCAAGACCCCCTGTGGCTCTTCCGGCGAGCGTAATGGCTCTGGCGGCGAGCATTCTCCGGCGGAGGTACGCGGTAGACTTGGTCCTTAGGGATCTGGATGACGTAGGTTCCGCCCTGCGGAGGCGTGACAGGCTTTGCCGGCGGTGGTGGAGTTGGTTTCCTAGGGACGCCGTGCTCCGGAGACGATGCCCGCTGGGATTCTCCGGAAACTGGAGGTGAGTCATGCGGATGAACTCGGTCGGCCATTGAGGGAGTCAGGAACGAGGGAGGATGAGAGAGCTTCAAAAGTCTGAAATGAGAGAGAGAGAGAGAGAGAGAGAATCAATGTGTGATTCTGATGAACGGGAAGTGTGTTAAGTACTATAAAAAGCCGCGTGAAGTAATATCATACACGTAATAGGGGTAATTGTGGAATGTGAAAATAAATTTATTTTTTAATGAATTACAAATATTTATTAAATATTAGAGTTCCATAAATTCCCCCATAAAATAATGAACGAATTATACTTTATTTTTAATAAAATTATTGACTTCACACAAACATCCCTTCAGAATTTTTAAAGATTATGTACACGAACATATATATATATATATATAAATAAAACTTATTTTATATTTTGAAACATTCATGATAATTTATTTTATTATTTTATAATAAAAAATAGAGGTTTTTATTCTTAAATTGTAGTTTTCAAAGTTGGTTGATTTTGGGAGGACTATTTGTTTCTTTCGTTATCATGTTTGTGAGGTGCTCGTTATGAGGGTGTTATTCATTTCATGCTTGACTTTGTTATTATATTCAAAATCAATAAATAATTTTAATATTTAAAAATCTGTCATATAAATCAGTAAAAAATCCTTATTATAATTATAATGTGTTTCTGCTTCTAAACTCTTGGCCCAAATTTAGTCCCAATTCAAGTTTGGTGGGTGATTTTATATGTATGGTTTTATCATTTTGTTAAATAAATTGTTTTTTATTTAAAAAAGTAAAACAATCCTTAAATGTATGTTGTCTTCATTTTGTCATTCAAATTCTGACAATTTTTGCTTCCTAAAATTAATATATAATAATAAAATATTTTCGCCCAAAAAATATTTAGAACAAAGAAGAATGTAGAGTGAAATATTTTATAAGCATACAAAAAATACATGTAAAAAAATATATGTATACAACAAGAATGAATTTATGCATAAGATTCACTTTATCTTTAATTAACACTTATGATTTTTCATATTCTTTCCAATTTCCCTATGAACAGTCAATTTGTGACTTCAAGAATACCGAAAATCAAAGAATTAATGTATCAAATTGCTTTGGGAAGGAAGAAAAATTCATGGATCCACAATAAATCTTATCAATTAACAACGGAAAAAAATAGGAGAGAGAAACTTACATGAATGAGCACTTTGAAGAAAAGGCTTGAGAGAGAGAGAGAGAGAGAGAGAGAGGTGTAGAGCAGAGAAGGAAGGGTTTAGGGGCTGGATGGAGACAAGGCAACAGCAGGAGGACAAAGGAAATGTCCAGTTAGTAGTATTAAGTATTATTAATAATAAAATAAATAAAATATAAAAAGCTCAATCCCCAAACCAGAATTTTAAAAGAAAAAGGTTAAAGCATGATAATGTATTCTTTAAATTTAATACCAACATTAGAACTTAACATTGGATATTGGGAATTAATTGATGATTAATTTGGACTAAGCAATATGTGTGTGTGTGTGTCAAGTTTTTATATTTGGCCTGCCCTTTCTAGCTCGCTCAATAACACCTAGCACTTTTTTACAAGTTTTAAGAGTGGAGGAGTTCACCGTAATGAGGCCGGAATGAGATAGATTTGAAACTCGGTTCAGTTCACATCTAAAAACCTCGATGTTGTAGTAAAATCTATATTTTACCTAAAATAATTTAAGTTTAGTTTAACATTTAGATTTTTCAGAAAAATTATTTTAAAAATAAAATCTAATTTGAAACATATGTTTTGAAAAAACTATTTTATTGTCAAATTATACTCTTTCTCCTATTTTTTTTCTTTTCTCTTTCCTATTATTTTATTTTTCCTAATTATTTTTCTCCTTCCTATTATAATCTTGCATCAGAATCCGTAAAAATTATTCATACAATAACTTCCAAAAAAAATCACCTTTTCAAAATCTAAAATTTTCTTCGAAATACATAAAAGTTATTCTCTCAAAATTTATTCTTCAAAACTTAATTTTTACCTCAAACGCTGTGAAAACTATTCTCTATCAGATTTTTTTTTTAAAAAAAAAGTCTTGTTCTACATCCCATCATGGAAAAGGACATGTGATTGTCCGATTAGTGATCATATCCTCACTAATCCGGATCGAACACTTAACAAACCCTTTTGACGGTAAATTTTTTTAACAAGATTTTAAGTTGCTACTTCGAGGTTTGAACCTGTCTGCGCCGGTTTTTTATTATTCTTATTGTTGTTGTTGTACATCGAAAAGGGTTTGGACATGGAGGTAAGCAACCAGAAGGAAGGCGTGTTTGGTTGTCACTTTTTCACACTCCCGTTATGTATTCATTCGTCTGCGCGTCATGTTGGCACTGGCCTGTCTGGCCATACGCGGTTCTGTAGTGATACTGGGAGCCTACGAGGGGCTTGTGAAATGACATTAATACCCTCACCGTCGGTCGCACCCGTCTCTCTCTTTCCACGGAGCTGTTGGTTTTGGAATCAGGAAAGTTAAAGGAAAGGGAACAAATATTCTTATTTTTTTAAAAAAAAAATAAATATTATGCAACGAAAAAACGTGTGCTTCCTTTTTCTTTTTTTAGCATCATTTTTTATTCTTTTTATCTTCATACGTTAGTTTGAGCACCTTGCATAAATAAAATATACCACACATGTGACATTAGGTTTTTTTTTGTTTAAATTACATGCGTATTTTCCCAAAAATAAAAAAATACTTGATGGTTTATGTTCATCCATGGAAATGAACATGCATTAGACTAGAACCATGTAAAATAAATAAAGGGAGATTTAGCCTCAGGTCCCAAATAAACAAAATATTTAAAGAATGGTCTCATGGAGAAAAATATTTAATGAGAGGTCCCATTAACAACATGAGGTGTTGTCAACACAGCACATGATGTTATCAATACAAGGACCTCATGTTATCAATGGGACATTTCATTAAATATTTTTCTTTATGGAACCATTCCTTAAATATTTTTTGGGACAAATGAAACGACTCCACATGAATCATTTTACATAAAATATCCTATCGTTAACTTTATAATTCATTTTTTTATTAAAGTGGTTAAAATATACACATTGATTTTTTTTCTCTCGTGATTTTCAGTGATGTTTTGTTCTTGTAATTGATTTCTTAGTGGATTTATCAAAATTTTTCTTATCAAGATAGCTTTTTATCTGCATCTTTAGTTAATTTTGTGCTTTCTCTTATGAATCATTGAAATGCCTATGATTTAATACATATTTATGGTTTTTTCTAGATAGACGAATTGGTTTCATCAATGATTCTTTCAGGACCGTGGCTTGTCCCATGAGCATGAATTTCATATTTCTGTATGTAAAAAGAAGTATAAATATATTAAGTAACGAATGTGCTATAAAATTATTTTCACATGTTCATTATACTAAGTAATTGACATTACATTTTAAATGTGGTTTTTAAAAATTTATACTAATGAGGACATTAGCACATTAGGTGCGATCCTGTTGATTTTTCCTCATACTAATATTAACCACCCCACATGGTTATTACATTATTTTTTTTTTGTTGAAGGAACTTTTGGTATCTTCATGCTTACTTATTAGGACTTACCTAAATCAATTGACCAATTCGTCTTCCACGCAATGCCAATAGACTTTTCT
The DNA here is from genome assembly GCA_025593235.1 of Vachellia pachyceras. Taxonomy (NCBI): domain Eukaryota; kingdom Viridiplantae; phylum Streptophyta; class Magnoliopsida; order Fabales; family Fabaceae; genus Vachellia; species Vachellia pachyceras. Next base: position 13,354 of record JANTPZ010122486.1, on the reverse strand, counting down.
ATAAACAAAAAAAAATAAAAAAAATTATTAATCCCTTCAATATAGTAACTAAACAGCTAATTTAAAATGATTAATGAAATTAATTAAATAGGTCGTTCGAAAAATTATATTGGTTACTTTAAAATACCCTTTTAATTATCTATACTAAAAATTACTCTCCTCATAGAAATTTTCCTTTGATGTGTGTAGTTACCAGGAAAAGTTTAGAAAGAAAATGATAAATTTAAAAAATTAAAGTGAATTGAAGTATTATGTACATAATTTGAATAATTCTCTTAGTTGACCTACGTTTAAGGCAAAGAGAGTATCAACATTGAAAACCTAAAAATGACACTTTTATTAAATGGTTATAGGTAAATTTTAGAACATTTCTTTGTTAGGCGCAGATACTCTCACACATTGGGGGCTATCTTGTTATGGCGTGAGTATTAAATGTATACACATCTTTCAATGAAGATTTAAACAAACATTCATTTCGTTGTAAAGGACTCGTCACTTCTACTAAACTTAACTTCCGTTGATAATATATTTTAAAACTCTTCTAGAAGGTTCCAAAATAGAAAATGGAGCTAGAATTGTTTTTTCCATTAAGCACGTGTTTCTTTCTTTAGAGTTAATTATGTTTAAGATACAATCAAAAACTAAATATGCACACATCTTTTAGTAAGGATTCACACCATGGTTCATCATGATGTGATAGATTAACCCATTTTCCTAATCTCAACCCCAATGATAAATGGAGCTAGAATTTTTTTTTTGGTTTCCCGCCTGATTTTCGAAGCTTCGCCCCGACTAATCTGAACTCGACTCACGTCGTACACCTGAAAATGGTGGGTCAGTTTTCCAATGATGGCTACTGCAAAAAATTAAGTGTGAACAAAGAACATAAAATTGACTGAGGGCCTTCTTCTTTCTTTATTTTTTTTTTTTGCACTTGAAGATGCTTGGCCCAAATTCAGCTTAACCTAACCTGCTTGTACAGACTACTAGGCTCAAATTCTGGCTTAAGCCCACATCTAGTATAATGTAGCCCAAATATGAAAGTCTGCTGCTTGGAGAAAAGCCACAGGATTTTTCTTCTGATCTACATGCAAATCAGATATAGACATTTACATATATTTTTTTAATATTTTTATTAGTATATTAGACGGGTTTGAGTTCAGGACCACACTTTCCACATCCCACTTCCTACCTAAACTATTGGATGGGATATCTTTTGATTTTTAAGGAAGTAGAAAGCAAAAGATAGTTTTTCAACTGTGAACCAGAAGAATCATACTTCATTTTTCTCAGGAAACAAAATGGGAATGTAGATTATCTACATCAGATCTAAATAGTTGCAGATATAGGAAGTTCATTTGCTGGAGGGATGGAGAGAGAGTGGCGAGCGGATCTTTAGTCGTTTTAGATCTGAGTCAAAATAATTTAACCGAATTAATGTAGTATAGCATCAATCCGGGTCGTGTTCATTTTGAGGAGCCGAAAATGAGACTAATTCTTAATAATTGAATGCGAGTAACTTAAACTGAAATTAAAATACTTCTTTTTTATTTTTTTATAAAAATTACTGAATTGAATTTTGGTGAAATAAAAGACAACGAAACTCACGAATAAACGATGATAATAATCAATCCTCCAATTCAACAACGAGGGCAATCATCACTTTAATAGATATGGGAGTTAAAAATAATGAATTAAAGAATTATAATTAAGCTTTTAATCCAACAACCAAGCCATCTCGAATTGCTACAAAATATTTTCCAAACTTCCAATTTAATAACTGCCAACAGAATAGTAAAGAGGAATTAAGGATAATAAAACCACTGCTTAATCGTAACTCTTAAATTCAAATAATAGAATTAAAGTTAGCAAAAGATTATTTGATCCAAGATTCTAAGCCACCTTAGAAAATCACGAAATGTTAACTCTGAAATCAATATAAACATCATACCAGAATATTATAATTGAAACCAAAGTTAAATCAACCCAATATCAATTGCTAAACAATAATTCAGTCACAATAATCTCCAAAACAAATTGTATCAAACAATAGAAATTGTTCCAATAATTAGAAAAACTATCCTAAGACCTAGGAATTGTTAAACAATTATTGGACAGGAAATTAAAGCAATTAAGAACTCCCCTTTGAAGAATCAAGCTCCTACCATTGTTACTGAATCAGAGAATTATAGAAATTAGTCAAGCCTTACCATCAAGAACTCCATGCTACTGTGTGTGTATTGTTCTTCTCTGTACGTGAATGGACCTTCGTGTGTGTGGCCGAGAAAACGTTGATCTGGTCCCTCCAAGAAGATGTCGCTGTGCTTGTTGGAATTTTTCTGTGGCCGCTGGAATTTCTTCGTGTGTGACTTCGTGAATGGAATCGATCAGTGTGTGCCGCTCAAATGAATCCCTAGGGCGTCCCTTACGCTGATGGATTGTGAGGGTTTTTGTGTGTGTTGGGCCTTTTAGCTTTGTGAGTCCAAGTGGCCCAATATTGAATGAATGGATCCATAATAAATGAGAGGTGAAGGTTCGATATCTGGGAAGGTCATTTTGTTGTGGCTCCAGTCACTGTACTTGGGGAGGCATCCTAGCTCCTGGGTGCTTAGGTAAACGCCTGAGGGTAATTGATGGCTCGCCCTGCCCAACATTGGTATGACCTAAGAGGAAGGGAGATTTTGCCCTGCCCTTGACTTGTGGGTGAACCCAACCCCCTGCCTAAAATTTATGTATAAAAAAAAAAAGAATGTGGTTCCAGGTGGCTGCTCTTTTTCTCCTCACGTGGAATGGATAATAAATTTGACTATGAATAATGGATTATGGATGAATAGCAGCTCGTGATGTGGCGTGATGGATTGGAAATTCTTTTGTGTTGCGTCGCCTCTTGGAATTGATTCCAAATGCTTGTGGTCTCCCAGCGTCTCCTTCAAGCAAAATAATAATAATAAACTAGTAATATAATATAATATATTATATTACATAAAATATATGGATTTGTTATGATCTTGATTTAAATTTTAAACTCAGAATCTTAGATTTCCTAATTCAAATTCAAAATCAAGAATTACTAATTTGAATTCAGAATCTTCTAAGATTATATTGATAGATATATTAATTTAAATTTAGCTTTTGATCTCAATTTCTTCCACAAATACTTTAATTGGCTTTTATTTCATAAAATAATCATTGATCATAATTAAAGCAATTAAGCTCAATAATAAATAATAACACTAAAATTCTAAAAATATTGTAAATTCCCTTGACAAAATATGATTATTTCAGATAGTCTTTAGCAAGTAGCAATGCTTAGGGAGAGGAAGGAATGAAAGGTAAAAATCAATGAACAAAATAAAACACAAACAAACCAAACCATCAGGGATAATCATGTTAGTGATCAAAAGGCTGTATTATGACCAAAAGCTCTACCTTAATATTGAAAGATCCTCAAAAACAGTTTGCATTTCAGGCCTCTCCGATGCCGGAAGGATGCATCCAAGAGCCACCTTGAGCAATTCATCAACAACTCGGGGCCTGTGTCCCCCACCACTATATATATTTTATATTATATGTTAGAATCAATTAATTTTATTTTTTAATCTCATAAAAAAGTCAATCAACTCTTTCTAATAAAGACATGATATATGTAGTAACGACAGAGGAGATGAAAGGGAAATTGTATCGTTCTAACTAAAAAGCAAAACACTTTTTAAAAAAATGTCCTTCGTCTAATGACTATGCATAAGCTCCATGGAAAGATGTTAGAATGGGGTCTAGACTTCCATAAATCATCATCAAACAACCCAGAATTATTGAGTTCCAACGTCTCTTTGTTGAAAATTGTGCCCTAGGGTCAATCATTGTACTTTGCACATTATTTACTTTAATGTATTTTCTCCATTTAATTATCATAATTTTTACATGTTTATTATGATAATTGCATCCATAGGCAAATTATGAATATTGTTCTAAATGTCCCTAGTTGGTTATCTATGTGGGAACAAAGATAAAATAAGATAAGTATGACTATGATAAGGTATGGAGATATGAGTTAAAATCATAGGCACTTATAAGAATACAATGTGCTAGATCGACCCGCTATGAGAATGCTGCATGGATTAGGTCATTAGCTTATCTCATATGTAGTCACATCACAATGCCCTTTGACTTGAGATCATAATGGATTCTTACATGAGGGTCGCTAAGTTTTGACTTAGTCAAAAGTCACCTTTGACCGGGTGATGATAAATGTTATGATCGGGCTTAAGGGTTTTCATGTGGAGGAATGTGAATGATCAAGATGGGATTTGTGTCTCACATTAGTTGAGAGATATTACTGGGCCCATTAATGAGGAGTCTAAGAAATGTATGGCCATACTGTAGGGAAAAGGGGTTTTCATTTCTTTGATCAGACTACTTAGGGATCGAGAAAGTAATGGTTAGGAATAGGAAAATGACGTCATCTATGCCTTATCCTTGATAGATATATCGTGTGACAAAAGGGACGTAATGTGATTGCATGAAAGGTTGCATCGTGTTAACGATCCCCATATGATTTAGATAGTCGTAATGTCTTGCTAGAGATCGTTTGCGACTTGTGGGCTAATACTGACTTTAACCTATTGCCAACTTTATATAGGCCTACAGGATTGCATGCAAGAACATCCCAACATGAACTTTATTTCTAGGGTTTATTCGAATTTTAAATATATATATATATATATATGTTGAAATTCGAAATTACACAAATATTATGTAAATAATATTTGTGTGTTAGTTTAATATTTAATTTATTTGATAAATTAAATAACTAACACTAATTTAAGTTATAAAGATAAATTAAATTCGTTGTCTTATTATTTGGATTAAATAAATGGATATGATTTGATCAGATCAATTTAATCCAAATTAAGATTGAAAATTTTGAATTTCACATTTTGAATTTCAAATTTCAAGATTAATCAAAATTAGATCTTGAATATCTTTTGAAATTCAAATTTTAAGATTAGATCTTGAATATCATTAATTCAAATTTAAAGATTAATAATGATTAATCTAGAATATCATTTTGAAATTGAAATTCGGATTTTTCAAGATTAATAAAAGATTAATCTTAGATTATGATGGACTCCATGAGCTCTATAGATATGAGTGCTCGTGAACAGTAGAGGCATCCCATTCTGAATTTGAATTCGCTCTTGAGTCACAAAACCCTAGAGAGAGAGAGTGAAACGAAGAGGCGCTAGCACGCTACCATTGTTGGGGATTGTTCGCTTGGATACTGGTAGAAGGAGGCGATCAAAGAAACATTGGCTCCTTGTGATCGGAATCAAGAACGTAGAAGGTTGTGGAATCTGAAGAGATCCAGACGCAAAGGAAGGAATAAACTCGAATCAAGAATTCTCTACTGCATACTATGATCATATGGCATGGATAAAGACTGGAGGTGAAGTTGAAAACCCTTGGCCTAACGACCTACAAGAGAGTGAACATGAAGTTCAAGTGTCAAATGTCACTCCCCATGTAGAGAATCCCCAAGCTCCTATACCTCCATTCGAAACAACCACACAAGGTGCCAAAGTGAAGCAAGTATTTCCAACTTCCAGATGAGTCATCCCATACCCGAGGTGATTTTAATCCTACACTTTAGGAGAATAACACACCTCTAATTACAACTAATTCAATTGAAACTTTTATTGATGTGGCTAAGGAAGGGACAAACTCGAAACGCAAAAGGTACGCCTTCATCTAAATTCTGCTGCATGTACATTCTAATCCCAACAACTCCTTCCCATCTTCTTCAATACCTAAAGAAATCCAGCAATTATCATCAAACATCTCATCTCTTTCGCCCTTGAACTCATCATCATTATTGGATTTCACATCGTTATAGGAAGATGGAGAGTTCAAAAGTTAATACATTATGGGCAAGGGAAGTTCTGGTTTAACACGGGGCGCTGCAAGTATAGTATTGGCATCAGGTTTTGCACTTTTCCCATATGCACTTCCACTCTTGTCCTTCTTTACTTTTTTTATTGAAGCACCTTGCTTTCCTCCTTCAGTTGATCTTTTCTAAAACGCGAACATGTAAAATACAAAAGTTTAAAATCATTCAAAAATAACTGGAGAAAATCAACCAAAAAATAAAGTCATATTTGATGTTAAGTGATAAAAGATGTACTCAACAAATAACTCAAGCATTTGAAAGTGCATGAATGCAGTTCAATGAGCAATGTTAGATTTCCAGAGGATAGGCACGATGGTTAAAGGTACTGAGGCTTAAAGCCAAAAAAGTACCTTATTCTCTTCATTCTCTCCTTCTTTGGCTTCCCCTTCCCCTTTTCAGAATATGAAAGCAAGGCACCAGCCTTCTCCAAGGCGTTCTTCCAGAGAGTCTTCAAGCAACTGTCGCAGTGTTACAATTTACAACTGATTAGTTATCTCATAAGGTAGCAATACTAATAATCAATACAGCCTGCTCAACATAAACCCTGACAAAGCATGATGACTGTGAATTTGAGTTTAAACTGAACACTGAATCAGATATCCACCAAGCTTTTACAGTTCAAGTTTTCTCTTGCTACTCTCTAAACTGTGGCAAATTTTGGATCATTGCATTAATAGCAGAGCCAACCAAAGTAATAACGTCATGTTTGCACTGACGTCTGGGGATTTCGATATGTACAAAGTTAATTTCGTATCACCGAGCTATAAAATAAAATTTTTCCCCAAAATATACACGTAGTTGTAACTTTTATTTCTAAACAACAGACCTAATCATTTACTTTATGTAACGAGTTAATTTCTGATGTTACTCTCAATTTTTCCTATCCCCCTTATGAAGCAGAAGACTGCACATGGTTTGACCATTAGCTGAATAAAAATGTTCAAAGCACAAATTATTTTACCTCGCTGTGTTAGTTTTTTCATTTCCACTCCGCCGAAACCAAGGTCTTGGCCCAGCAGAGATTACATCTGTTTACAAATACAACTCCAGCAATACCATGAATCATTCCAAGCACTATGATGGAACAATCATAACAAGGAATGGCACCATGAATTAGAAGATGGAATTGATTTGAGTGATTCCTAGGTAAACCTTTTCACAGAACAAATGATTTTCTCATCCTATGGTTGTACGGTGATCTCCACACCAAGGAACTAGGTCCAGTGAAGATTACATCAGAATATTGTTGGAACAAAAATTCATTCCAAGCGTTACAGTGGTAGTTGGGATCACAATGATAAAATTATCATAAGCAGAATAATTTCTAACATTCTCGTGTTTTGTGTATATGTTAAGTAACTCACCCCCCAATGTATTTCTTTCTGATTTATCTGATTTGCTGCATCCTGGTTGCTTCCACATAGCGTAACAGCCTCTGGATCATCAGAAATTGAACTAGGTTGTCCAGGAGTAACTGCAAATATTTAGGGGGGAGGGGGAATGAGCAATTCCAGAAATATTATAAAGTACCACTGAACAGATAAACTTAACATGAAGAGAAGTACCTTGGAAGTCAATGTGCTCATTGATTATACCAAGTATGGTGGTGGATTGCGTACTGTGGAGATGCTGCAACAGAAGCTCGTAGGAATACTGGCAAAACATCAACTCATGTCATCTTTTCCAAGCATGTAGCTCAACCGTTTAAGTTAAAAAAAAAATGAAAGGACCATTCCTCATAATGGAAATTATAAAACAACATATACCTGTATTAAAGCAGAGAGAAATAAAATAATGATTAGTAGATTTCACCAGATTCCAAGAGTCATTGTGGCATTGATGAATATATTGTTAAGATCAAAAGGCATTATAAACAGTGTATGACTGTATGTCTTCAAGCAAACCTCATGCGCAATGGTGAGAGAAGAAGACAACAATAACAAACCGTAATAAACAATACTGTGGAAGTAAAATTCCAATTATTTTAATCACAAATGTTAGTCAAATTTAAATTACAGCATATATGATAGACTAACCCAGAAGAATCAAGAAATTACCTCGCATATCTTTATATTGAATTTGCTCTGTCTAAGCGAATGAGCAAATTCCATTTCCTGAGTCACAACATTGTCAGATTATTTACAGCTAATGATTCAACGACAGAAGAAGAAAAAATGACAACTTTTAGATGGCAACCAACCTCCAGATGAGAAGGAGAAAGAACACCTTCCAGCTTCTGAAGGTCTCGTAAGTGCAACATATTGTGGTCTTCACGGAAGGTATTGAAAAAGTTCCGAGCTAAGGACATAGACCACAAGCATAAAAAGGTCAGATGGATAGCTCATAATGGAAAATTTTGTGCAACAAACAAAAAAATATTGCATATGATAATTTATCCTTACCTTCTTGAATATGCCCTTTTGCCACAAGATCCATAAAACAGTGAATAAACACTGGATAAAGAACACGCAATAATTCATGCTGCAAGGACAAGGAAAAATAAAATAGCAGCAGAAACTGAACAGAACGGTTTCCAAAGTTAAATTCAGACGAGAAAGTAACTGATTCGCATTTTACCTTGTACAAATCCAATGAACTATATGCCCATGATCTGAGTCTGCTATACCCATCGTAAAATCTTGCAGGACCACTTTCTAACCTACAGATTAAAGGATACTCATTGAACCATATCAATGGAAACAAGTTGGATATTTATCTAGTGGGTAGGATTCACTCAACTGGATTGCTATGTCCCAAGAATGTGACAACCTACCCCTTAGCAATAAGTATGTTCCAGTTTGAAAATTATCTTAGTGCAATAGTTAACATGTCAAACACTAGTGTCAAGAACATTTATAACTCCCGGTATAAAAGCACGCCATCATTGTTGAAATACAAAGGCCTATTGGAATAATAGTCCACTCAATCCTCTAATAGTCTTACTTCAGCAAGATAATAAATTTGACTTTTTTTCTTTTTTATATCGTAAATTGCTGGTAAACGAGTGTACCATTTACTTTTCTGTTACTTCTTTTCCCCAAAAAATGGACCTAAAATAAATTTTTTGATTTAAGTCACTCATACAAGTAGGCTCAGACATCTGCTCCAATACAAACTAGTATTGTTGATAGAAAGCATACTGGGGTTAACATATAAATCAAATCCTCAAGCTTGTTAATATCCAACCATCAAACAAATAGCGCCAGCAGTCAGGAAGGGCATCTCAACTATATGTAATGACACATTCAGAAGAAAAATTCTCATATGCCCGCCAAAAGTCTTGCCCTTTGCAAGTGAAGGATATTTCTTCAAGGCCTTTAAGCATACATTGTAACAGACTGAAACAGTGAAGATCTGAAAAGCTTAAGTCTGATGTATTAAAAGAATCAGAGCAACAGTACGAACATTATGACATCCATTGAACTGAACCCATCAAAGTACAGTGTTTGCAAATACAAGTCAGTTCTATCTGCCTTGGTTCAAAGGGCTGGGGCTAGGCCCATCAACTAATCTTACCATTATACTCACAGTATAAATGCTTTCATTAGCTGTAACACAGCTAATTTGGCACTTGTACCCAAACCCTAGAAATTTTCTTAGGCTGCAAACATCGAGATGCAATGTCAACGGCACATAAATTTTGCAAAGCCACAATTATGTGAAATTATTAAGTACGAATTAACGTTCTAACATGTCCTATCATAAAATACAAAACCCCAAAGTAATGCTGCTAACACAACTAGTATTTGAACAGAGGTTGAAAACTGGCTCAGCGGACAGCATGATGTTTGATTATTTATCACGAAGATGGCCGAGAGAAGCAGTTGTCAATTTTTATATAAAAGTTTGATGTGTGAGCTGCATTAGTCTATCAGAGCAGCAGTTAAGAGCATAACATTACTACAAGGCACCTGCGGCTTTTACAAGAGCGAAGTCCTTAACAATCTCCAGAGTTCAAATCAGCAATTCCGTGAACGCATAAATTAGTGGCAGCAAACAAGATTAAATAATACGACAAAATTGAGATGGGGCAACAAGAAAATTACTTGGAGAAGGCAAGAATTTGCTTGGCAATGTCGGGTTCACCAAGAGAATCAGCGGAGGAAGTATTCTTATTATGTAGAAGTTCCTCCTGGAATGCATGCTCCGTCTGCGTAAACCCTTTCTTCCTCAGGTACTCAGTGACAAATCCCAGTATTTGATCTTCATCCATTCGTCTCTCTTAGCCAATTGACCAAACCCTCACTATCGCACTCGTAGGGAAGAGCCTCCCCTTTGTACTGTTACGCTATCGCTCCGAGAAACCTTTTGAGGAGCCGTTTGGTTGGACTAAAACTTAGTTCAGGAAACGAAAGAAGCCTCCCTTCGATCAGAAGACAGAGAACAGTTTGGCAGCTAGGGAAGAAACGTTCCTTGGATCTCAGGCGAGCCGTCGAGGAGGTAGACCTGGTTGCAGTAGAAGGAGCGGAAGTAAAAATCCACAGTACTTCCTCGCTTCACAGCCTGGTCTGGGTTTTACCGGTGATCATAGTTATGAGCTTTGGACGGATGAGATTGGATTTTTTTTTTTTTACATGGCAAAATCATTATAAAAATACTAAATATAAATACATCTCTTAATTAAATTTAAACCGTAATATATATATTAACCTATAAATGTTTCACATATATATATATAGTCACAAATTTATTAGGAAAAACATAGTTTTTTATCCTATTTTTTTCTTAATAATGATTCTCTCCATAACTTCGACTCAAAATGTTGAAAATTGAAACGAGTCTTTATATTTTCTTTTAATTTGTCAATAAACTCGAAGGAGCACAATAATTCAATTTTTTATATTTTAACTTAATTTCTATAATTCCTTCACTTTCAATAAACTATCCTGACTAAAATGGTTGGAGTAAAAGTTCATATGAGAAATTTGGGGGCCAAAAGTTACATGTTTTTTTCTCTCTCGTTATAATGATGATAGTGATGATTTTGCCAGTACAAACAGATTCACTGTGCTGTACACTTGGGCTATTTTTTATGCTATTGGATTGGATAAAATAAGGTTGGATGGCAAAAAAAAGGTTGGAACAAAGGCTCTAGCCTTTTGAATTTGGGCTGAGGCCACAAGTTACTGGGTATCGACAAAAATCATGTTTTCCCCTACAACAAAACATTAGGACATATGAAAGGATTGGGTTAATACTCTTTCCTAAAGGAGGAGTGTTCAATCTTAGGAAATGTTACTTTGTTGTGGCTTCAATCGTGATACTTGGGGAGGCATCACCACAGTTTAGTTAAGTTGGGTTGACCAACTTGTATTGTCAGAACTAAAGGGCTTGCTTGATACGTTTCAATGTCCGCAGGGACAGACCCTAATGTATCATAAGTTAAGTGCCCTACCATTGGATCATGGGTCCAACCCCTTTCATAAAATTTTTTGTAACAAAAAAAAACATAAGGACCTACTGAGTTAATTTTCATGGAAGTGCCAAGAAGAATAAATAAGTTAACAGGAAGTAACGGAGTTGAGGCTAATAGAAGAGTTTAATCTCTCACAATATAACCAATTAAGATTTAATAAAGTATCCACATTTAGCACTCGATAATGTCTTGAATAGGATTGTTTTCAATACAGTGATAATTGTGCTTTAGCAAAAAAACAATATATATATACACACATATATATTGGTAGTAACAGGTTTGAATGTAGCAAAAAATAATAACCTCTCATAAGTTATAATGTGACAAACATATGACTCGCCTAAGTTTATTATCTAACAATCTATCTAACATACAAAAAAAACAAAGAAAAGGCTTGAGTATATTATATCAATGTGATCTCTCTTCTTTAAACTTTATGCATCTAGATTGAATTTTTTTTTTAACTTCTATATGAATTTACATTCTTCTCAAGTAGCTTTGAAGCATTTCATGTGTGATTTTTGACTATGTAATAATTATTTATGAAAAATAATATTCAAATTTGTAAGACTGAAAATAAATTAGGACAAATTGAATATTGACTAAATAAGATTGAGTTTGCAGGGTAAACTTCAATCTTAAGCCTAATCTTCATCACCTTAATAGAAGTTTTTATAGATTTAAGACCCCACTAAAGGTCTAGTTTGGAATGCTAACTTAAAATAGTAAAACTCTTTAATTTAAATAGGCTTACAAACTTAGCTCTTGAAAGCCTTAAATGCCTGTCAAAGCATACATGTTCATTAAACCTAATTTTGATTTACAAATAATTTAATAAAATAACTTGTATTAAGCAAAAGATAATATGTTAAGCCAAGGAGGCAAGTTTTAAGTAAATAAGTCTTAACTTATTTACTTATTCACTTAAATTGGCATTGATTTAGACTTGAATTTGCTATCTTTTTTTAAATAAGTCTAAAAAGGACGGTTTGGATTATGGTAGAAATTACTTTCATAACGTAATTTACTGTTTACGAGTTAAGTTTGTGAAAAAAATTCTGTTTTGACTTGCATAAACGTAATTTTGTAATGTTATAATAAAGAGGCCTTAATTCAAGTCAGACTATATTTTTTCTTAATACATGTTAATGCAATTGTTTGAGGTACTCTCACAAACTAAATATTAACACATCTCTCGATAAGAATTTGAAAATTTATTCATTATGTTGTTAAAAACTAACATCTTCCGCCAAGCCCAACACTCGGTAAATTTACTTAAATTAATGGTTGAAGTTATTTTTCTAACATAATTTACTATTTATAAAATAAATCTACTTAAATTAATTGTTAAAGCTATTTTTCTAACATAATTTACTATTTATAAAATAAGTGAGCATGTTTGGCTCAGCGTCTGCTGAGTTCAAATTTATGTTCAATAATGCTTTTCTGTAAAATAAGATAATTTTATCAATATATTTACATTGATTTATGTAAAAATGCTTCTCTGCTGTATTTTTAAACGGGTCGAGAAGAGTGACGTGATTTTGTAAGTACAGGGAAGTATTAAAATTAAAGTTACGAATGGCCGAACGCGTGGCACCTGACCAACACGTTGCGGGTGATAGGCTGATAGCCCATTGTATGCCTATCGTGAAGTAGAGCTGGGAAACGGGCTGGCCCGCCGGCCCGCGTTCCAGCCCGCCATATCCCGGGCTGCCATTCGCAGTGGCGGGTTGGCGGGCCAGCCCGCCAGCCCACCATTTTTTTAAATTTTTTTTATTTTTTTATTTTAAAAATTTACATAAAATTTATTAAGTCTATTTGATTTTTCAGAAGAAAAATACAATACATCTCTGAAAAATATAATTAACAATGTTTTAAAATACGAAAACATAATACATAATCAATAATCTCCAAAGTAAGTATACATTTAAGATGAAATAATAAAGTTTAAAATAATATTTGAAGCTATTGAAAGTTTGAAACATCAT